>OZ030022.1:3892500-4040000 GCA_964023405.1 Apodemus agrarius | reverse complement strand
TATTATATATTTACTTTTTGCATCTGAGTGTCTGGAATAGCACTTTTACAAGAGACAAACAGTATTAATACAGATTAGTGACTAGCTAGATATAAGAAAAAAACCCTCATAGACAAATCAAAGAAGTAATCCAAAACAGATACTTCTGAGAAATGGATTATTTTGTCTAACCACATCTCCACTAGAAAGGGTATTCTTGCTTCACAGTCGTGTTTGTTCTAGATAAGGTTTTTACAGAAGGCGCTTCTGCCTACGCAGAAAGTACTTCCTTGGAGTTTGAGTAAGTTTTGTCAAAAACACTGCTATGATCGATCCACATTATATATCGCATCAGATCCTTGTCGAATAGTATCGTTTTGGCAGCAGAAAAGACTAAGGATTTGAAGAAAGGGGGGAACCGTAGCCCAGGGCACATAGTTGGGCAGAGTATGTTGTGAATACTACAACCCTAGAAGCTGGTTCACAAAGCTGTTTCTAATAAAGGCTCAAGCTCCAGCGCCTTCAAACTGACCACTCCTCCCATCTCGGCTCCCAAGGCCCGCTCAGCAGTTCCTCTTGACACCTTCCCCAAACGTTGGGAGCCTCGGGCTTCACCACACCCTATCCTAGCTAGACGTCGGCTGTCATACTAACAGACGTCCACGCGCTAACAAATCAGGGCTTGGGGCCTAAGTGATCCGGTGGCTTCAAACCTCAGAAGTAAAGTATCTTTAGCAAACATTACATCCCATGCATCCACCTATGTCGCTCGGAAGGTCTGGCGCCTGCACAGCTTCCACGACCCAAACTAATCCTGGTTCTCCCCGGGCCCTTCCCGTTCCTGGCGTGGGGCTCTGCGGGAGCACGACTCGCTCTTGGGTTCCTGGAGATTGGGAGGCAGCCTTCGAGAGCTCCACGCGACTCCGGGTCTGCACTCTGGGGCCCTGCGCCCCCCACGATTCCCTCTCACTGGCCCACGCCCCAGACTCGCGGGGTCCGCACGCACGCAGGCTCCAGGGGCGCGTCGCCGCGCTCCGAGCATCCCCGCCGCGGCCCCGGCTCCCCCGCCCCGCCGCCCCGGCTTCCGGCTCTCGGCCTTCGGCCCGCGGCGCCCCCGGCCATCCCCGGCCCCGCGCGGCTGAGCTCACCGCTCGAACAGCATCCTCACGGAGAAGATACCCGCTGCCAGCGGGAACACCGACAGCACGTGCTGGGCGCGCGGGTAGCCGTAGCCGTCGGCCGGGCCCTCCAGGTCCGCCCAGCTCACGTTCTGAGGCAGCCAGAAGCTCTCGCTCCACAGCCAGCCCCACAGGAGGCCCAGGGCTTCCGCTGCCGCAGTCGCCATCTTATGCGCGCCCGGCGGCCACTGCCGCCACAGCCTCCGAGGCAGCCAAGGCAAAAGGAACCCGCTGGGAGGCGGCCCCGGGGCGGGGCCCGGCCTACGGCCACCCTCTTCCGTCCCCTGGTCCTCCCAGCCTCCCAGCCCGCCTCTCCCGCAGCTTCTTCCCCGCCCATCCCGCTTCCCGCCCACTTCTCCGCTACAGCAGCCCGGGCCCCTCAGGTGCGGCCCAGCCTCGCCCCGCGTGCCCGGATCGTCTTGGCCACGCCCACCTGTCCTGGTCACGCCCCTCACCTGCAGTCCGGGCCACGCCCAGTTTCTTACAACAGGTTCGACATCACCATAGTCACACCCCTAACTTCAGGCTTGGTTCTCCCTTTTGGAAACTTACCTCCTATTCCAGCAGATTCAAGTCCATTCTGGCTCCCGGCCGGGCTATACGGTACTGATCATCACTTACAGTCCCGTGTCCCAGCCAGTTGGCTAGTTGATTCTACTTCTTTGTTCTACTTGTTCTTCTCTAGATCTCCTCCCCTCTCCTTAGCTTGAGGCCTTAAAAGTTACCTTCACTTTTTCTCAGAGAAAACACAAGGCTTTGAAATATCCTTAAATTAAAAGCCTGCAGTTCCAGCCTCCACTAAAATCCCACTTGTGGGTTGGAGGCTGGAGTTCAGAGTTATTCTCTGCAAGTTCAGGGCTAACATGAACTTCATGAGACCTCCCTATCTCACCCCCATTCCCTTTTGAGAGTCTGTGGGAGGTAATGTTTCACAGCTGTAATCTCAGCACTTGGGTGACTGAAGGGAGAGAATTGTCACGAGCTTAAGGCCAGTTTGCAAACAGTATAGGACAAAAGGTTCCCCCTTTCCCCTCTCAGAGCAGAAGGGAATGGGGAAAAAAGCAACAAGGAAAAAGGAAAATAAATGACAGCTAGTTTTTAATGACATCTGTCATGTAGCAGTTTATGGAGACATAAACTGAAGTCCAAAGAGGCAAAATAGCTTGCCCAAAGTCATACAAACAGCTGTAACTAGAAACTCCTTAGACTCCAGAACCCTGACTTCCTTATCCTACAGAGCACCTCAACTTTAAATGCTCAAGTGAACATTGAACTCTTGTAAGTCTACATAAACAAGGAAACGAACCAGAGACCAGGCTGTTTTCAAAGGACTAAACTGTCCTTCAGTTGCCAGAGAGTCCGGAATGTTGGTTAAAACCTAGTCACAAGGCTAATAGCCAGACACTAACTAGGGACAGCAGTGATAGTAATCTCAACTTATGGGCCGAGGACAACAGATAAAGGAACTTCACAACTAGTAAGGTGTGCTTAAAGACTGAGGTGAGGGCCAGTCATAAAGGTGTACCTCACCTCAGTGCTTCTCCTTAGCTTACCCCAAGCCCCATGTGGAGAGTGTTCTAAGCTTTCTGGGTCCAACCAGAGACGCTCTGACCAGACCCACAGCGTGGATTTAATTTATCTTTTTTGGTGTTGCAGACTGAACCGGGGGCCTTGTGCAAGGGAAGCACAGCACTCTCCACAGCCGAGCTACAGCCTCAGGGTTTCTCTGTGTAGCCCCGGCTGTCCTGGAACTCACTCTAGGACAGTGAGTCCTTGAACTCAGAAATCCACCTGCCTCTGACTCCCAGGTGCTGGGATGAAGAGCTTGTATATTGGTCGTGGAGAACTCTGTTCTAAGCAAGATAACCCTCCGAATTCTGGTTGACTCTACCCACCTTGGAGCAGTTCTCCGTCAGCACAAGGGGAGGGAGGGAGGGAGAGCATCTCTGCAGTGACCCGGTAAAAAGTCCCAAGCTGGTGGAGCTCACGGCGTGCTCCCAGTAGCATACACAAGACCGAGGTTGGGATTATAATCTGACCAAAGTGCACCACACTCTTCCTCAAGCTAGAAAGCAGGCTGCTTGTCATTCTCTTCTGCATTAGCATGGGAGGCTGCTCTCCTGTTTACCCAACCTCTAGCTTACAACATTCCGCCCAAATAAAGACTTCCTATGAACGGTCTTTATCCTGAAGAGAGCAGGCGGCACTGATGCCTACAAGTTGAAAACCAAACACCGCCATACTGGCACACGGTCTTCATACAAAAGCATGGAGACTGCCGGGTGTGGTGGTGCACGCTTGTAATCTCAACACTCGGGTGAACATCAGTTGAAGGCCAGCCTGGTCTTCATAATGAGTTCCAGGCCAGTCAAATAGCATGATGAGACCCTGTCTCAAACAGATAAGATTCCAGAGAATCAACAGGGTAAGTAAGGGTGATCATTAATTTCTCCAGCCTCATACTTCTGCCACTTGTGTTATTTTTGTGAAGAGGTGTTCATATGTTGACAATTATAAAACCTATGGAATTCATGCTTTTATTCCTAGCACTCGGGAAATGGAGATAGATGGATGTCTGTGATTTCAAGGTCAGCCTGGTCTACATAATGAGTTCTAGACCAGCCACAGTTCACATTGTGAGACACCCCCATCTCAATAAATAAATAAGTATTTTTCCGAGATGCTCTATATTCTAGAGTACCAAAGATTAAGATTTAATATGCAGAGATTGGGGGGAGATGGCTTGGCTTGGTAGATAAGAGTACTTGTTGTCGCTGAGGAACCAGGGTTCCTGGTACCCACATGGTGCCTTACAACCACTAATAACTCCAGTTCCAGAGACATATACCCTCTTCTGACCTCTGGGACATGATGTACTCATGGGGTGCACACATATGCATGTAGGCAAAAACATTTATACATAAATAAATAAATCTAAAAACAAAAGATTTTTTTTTTTTTTTTTTTTTTTTTTTTTTGGTTTTTCGAGACAGGGTTTCTCTGTGTAGCCCTGGCTGTCCTGGAACTCACTCTGTAGACCAGGCTGGCCTCGAACTCAGAAATCCGCCTGCCTCTGCCTCCCAAGTGCTGGGATTACAGGCGTGCGCCACCACCGCCCGGCAAAACAAAAGATTTAATGTGCAAATATTTAAGATTTGATTCTTTATATAAAAACCCTTCTAATTAGTATGCAAATTTACTCTCTTTCTTAATAAATGGTAAGATTATATGTATACCAAAGAGCTGTTTTAAAATAAATATTCTGGGCTGGGGAAATGGTTCAGTGGAGCACTTGCTGCTCCTCCGGAGGACCCAAGTTCAATTCCCAGCACCCACATGGCGGATCACAAGCATCTGTAATTCCAGTCGCAGAGGATCAGCAGTGCTTCTGGCCTTCATGGTCACCAACCACACATGTGGTGCCCAGATACACATACAGGCAAAATACTCGTTCACATAAAAATAAACTTTTATACAAAAATGAATTACTTTATGATTTTTCAATCAGTAAATGTTTCATTTGTATACCTCCTTCATACGCTTATATACCTGAAGTCACATAATAGCTTATTGGGAGAAAAGAGCTCCTGAGTGGAGTGTAGAAAGCCCTGATCTAAGCTGGGCATGGTGGCACACGCCTGTAATCCCAGCACTTGGGAGGCAGAGGCAGGCGGATTTCTGAGTTCGAGGCCAGCCTGGTCTACAGAGTGAGTTCCAGGACAGCCAGGACCACATAGAGAAACCCTGTCTCGAAAAACAAACAAAAAAGAAAGAAAGCAAGAAAGCAAGCAAGCAAGCAAGCCAGCCCTGACCTACAGCAGACTGGTGGAGCCAGATCTAGAAGCTGAGAGATGAGAAGCTGAGGCCGCGGGTGAGAAGCCATGAAGAACAGAGGTGTCACTATTATAACCTTTGGCTGATAGGAGAGTTTAAGAGTTGGGCATTGTGGCTCGTACCATTAATCCCAGCACTCAGGAGGCAGAGGCAGGAAGATCTCTGTGAGTTCAAGGCCAGCCCATTACAGAGCCAGTTCTAGGACATCGAGGGCTACACAGAGAAACCCCGTCTCAGGGTGAGCTGAGGGGGGAAGACTAGAAAGAAGATGCTAGATGATCTAATAAATAGATTGCCCCCAAGCACACTTCTCTCCAAAGAAATCCAATCGTAGGAAACTAAATAAAATTTCTAAGATAGTTTTTTAGTCAGGGTCTCTCTAGGAGTCCAGGCCGGCCTTGCACTTCCGGCCACGCCTTGGCCTCAGCCTCCCACATGCTGGGTTTATAGGCCTATCACCACTCTAACCTGTTTTTTTGTTTTTGTTTTTGTTTTTTGTTTGTTTGTTTTCGAGACAGGGTTTCTCTGTGTAGTCCTGGCTGTCCTGGAACTCACTCTGTAGACCAGGCTGGCCTCGAACTCAGAAATCCGCCTGCCTCTGCCTCCCAAGTGCTGGGATTAAAGGCGTGCGCCACTACTGCCCGATCTCTAACCTGTTTTTTAATCCTTATTTAAGTGTATATCTGTGGATGTCAGCAGAGGATTGTCAGCAGCGTCAAACACTCTAGAGCTGGGATCCAGACGACTGTGAGCCACCATGAGGGTGCTAGGAACCAAACCCTGGCCCTTTGGAAGAACAGCATTCACTCTAAATCCTCTTGACTTGTTTGAGATCAAGTCTCACTTTGTGGCTTACTTAGGCTGGCTTCCAACTCTGTAATCCTCCTGCCTCAGAGGCCTCCTGAGTCCTGAGATTACAGGCATGGACCACCACCGTATTTGGTTTCCAGGCTATTATTAAAACCACAAACCAATGGCAGCAGGAAACACTTGGAGAAGTTGATGCTGCAGAAGAAATCAACCAAATATGCTCACACCCAGAGTGCAGAGCACGTCTTCAGCAGAGATGACCGGAAATCCTGTCGGGCACAATCGTAAGGTGAATTAGTAAATGCCGAGTACGGTAAACAGTAGAAACCACCACTGGAGTTTGAATTGGTGAAACAAACAGTTCATTTTGAACGCATGCACTAATTCTCTTGCCAAATTACTTGCAATTTTCCAGAAAAAAAAAATGTCTTCTTCAGGGTAGATGAAAACTGCACAAATTGGTTCAACATTGCCATCTAGTGGTGCAATGAATTCACAGCCCTTTCCCCCTAAAAACTGCTCAATAGAAGCAGGTTCGAGAGACCCTAACCAGGTAAAGAGACGTGGGAAAAGAACAGTGTGGACACTTGGGATGTAAATTAAAAGCTTTATTGAATAAAAATGTTTTAGGCTAAACAAGACCATAAGGAAACTGATTATTTTACATCTCTAAAACAGTGCTAAATCTCTACAAACCGCCCCCGCCCCATACACATAATTTGGGATATCAGTTACATACAAGAAATGCACTCATTTATAATGTCCTAAAGCCCTAATACCAGAGAACACCGCCCGTGCTCCTCAGGGTTTGCCAGCCTAACAGAATCACCTGGATGTGGGCCTCCCAGCTGAGGAACTGTCTCTAGCCAACGAGCCTATGTGCCTGGTCTGCTTTTATTGAGAGCAGGGCCAGCCCTGGCCAGGTGGCCCTCGGTGGAGTAAGGAAGCCAGCTGAGTAGGCCTCAGAGATGAAGCCGTCGAGCAGCGTTCCCACGCAGTCAGCTTCTCTGGAGCACTGCCTCGGCCCATGGCCGGAGCAGAAGTGAACACTCCTCCTCCTCCTCGAAGTTGCTTCTGCTCAGTGTTTTATCACAACAACGAATCAAAGTGGGACACAGCCTAAGATGACAGACCTAAAACTGATTCAGTGCAACCCTGGAAACATCAACTTGCATAAAAATCAACACATTTTAGAGCCGACGAGTTCTAACAAGACCTGCCTCAATCCTGAGGCTCCGGGGTTCCAATCTCAGGTTCTGTTTTACTTGGAGCATGGTGAATCGTGATCCAAAAGGTTTTATACAAGCACTGCAGCTCTCAGTCAAGTGTGAGCAGCCTCCAGAATAGAGGGCAAACGCCCAGAGTGCAGACAGACACACTGGCACACGCTTATCCGAGTACGATATCTGTCTCTCTGAACATTGATGCATATAGGGTGACTCTTTGTCTCAAGGGTGTTTGTAAGGTTGGCTGTATTTTTTTAAACTTGTTTATATTGTTGACGATGGGCATGTCCACAGGGAACGTTTGTCAGAGGAGAGCTTTGTGCAGTCTCTCGCCTTCACGAAGGTTCTGGGGATTGAACTCAGGTGCGCAGGCTTTTGTAACAAACACCTTTCCCTGGGCAAGCCATGTCACTGGGCCAAAGGTTGCTGTTTCCTGACTGAGTGACTAAAAATGCAGGGCAGTAGGAGGAAAGGCAGGAAGTGTCCCGTGTCTACCAGAGGAAGAAAATGCATTTAAAGAGCTTGAAAGACTAAATATTTGATTTCAGCAGTTGAGTACTAATAGCTAGCTACACTGTGTCCTTTATACTAACATGCCTCTGGTCATGAGGTGGGCTCCTGAACGTGTTCTGTGCATCTCTAATTCCTCAACAGTCTTTGTAGTGTGAAAATGTGCCTCTAAATATCCAGCCACTTTAATATTGATTTTTGGGAATGCAGTGGATGGAGGGCTGCCGCGGAGATCCCTGCTCAGCCCTTCCCCACTAAAAGGAGGGTTTCTTTTGTTTTTGTTTTTGTTTTGTTTTGTTTTGAGGCAAGGTTTCTCTGTATAGCCCTGGCTGTCCTGGAACTCACTCAGTAGACCAGGCTGACCTCGAACTCAGAGACATCCGCCTGCCTTCCAAGCACTGGGATTAAAGGTGTGTACCCCTGGCTTAAGATGGCGTTTTGACGATGCATTTAGAAATGGTTTTGGGGTTGTTTTTGTGAGTTTTGTTTTGCTTGTTTTGTTCTGTTTTGCTAGCGGGAATTCAGAGTTGCCCCCACATGGGTGACCCTGGGCTCCAGGCGGCCTGATTCTGCGCACCACTTGATCAAAGGGCAGTGAGTTGCTAGCTGGACCCTAAGGCCCGGCAGGGCGGCGGCCGGTCATTCTTCATCCTCATCCTCGTCGTAGTACCGATTTCTCTTTATCTGTTCCTCCACAGACAGCTCTCGAACCACTTCCCCCTCCCAGAACCCGGCACCTTGGGGTTTTTGATTCTGGGTAGTGAATTCTTTAGTAGTTGTGGTGTCTACAAAGCCAGCCCAGCCCGGAGACTCGGGTTCTAACGGAGACTGCTGAGCGCGGCCATGGCTGTCGTCTTCAGCCAGGTCTGCGCCGTTCTCTAGAAAACTCTCCCTCTCCAGCAGCGAAGAAGGTCGGTCCTTGCCCCTCGGCGCGTCCTGCGAGCCGTCCTCGCTCTGCCAGCGCGATTCTCCCCCGTTCTCTCTCTCCCCGGAGGGGCCAGCATTTTCCGTCGGTTTCCTTTCCGGCGTCGCCATGCCTCCTCCAAACTCCTCACTCTGCTCGGACCCGCTCCAACCTTTCCTGGGAGACGGCGCCGGGGTCTTGGGGCTCCTGATGGACGAGGTTCGGAAGGATGCTGCCACGGTGAACGGGCGGCTCCGCTCCTTCAGGGACGAGGAGCGCCTCAGCTTCTTCAGGTCCAGATCGACATCCTCGGGGGCCTCGGCCTTGCAGCCCTCCTCCTCCGGAGGCCACTTGGGCTTTGACACCTTGAGCCCTTCCTCCAGGGCGCTTCCGGAACCGCCCAGCTCGGCGGGGGGCGGCCAGGCAATCCTCAGCTTCTTGGTCTCCGCCGGCTTCTCCTCCCTCTCCCTCTGAGAGGAGGCCTTGGCTTCCATACTCGCGGCCAGCACGCCGACCTTAGCGATGGGGGCATCTTCTACCCCTGGGCTATGGGGGGCCTCCCCTGCGTTAGGAGGCTGGGCTGGTCTCCCCAGAGTCTCTTCACTTTCACTTTTGCTTGCCCACAGATCCTTGTGGGGCTTGTGCCCAAAGCCTTCGTCATAGTTGCCTTTGGACTTGAAGAGCTGATTGAAGTGAGGCTTGCAATAGATTCTCCCGTGTAAGGATGCGTACGTTCCTAGACTGTCACCAAAAGAGAAAACACCTAGTCAGTGACCTTCCCTTATGTTCTCAATCTGGGACTGCCAGTCTTTTCTGAAGATGGTGAGAAACCTCCTTCCCCTTTGGAGGGTGGATACTGTGAGTGTGTAGGGTCTTATACTTGCCAGGCAAACGGTCTATATTTAAAATATAAAGATATTTTAAAATAGCTTTAAAAGCACATAAATGACCTATCACAATGTCTTGCCCTCTTTTAAGGCCTCCCCCCACTCCCCCCTAGTTTTAGGGCCTAAACTCACTATGTAATCCAGGCTGGCCTTGAATTTGAAATCCCCCTGCCTCAGTCTCCTGAGTGCTAAGATCACAGGTGTGCACGATTAGATTTACCTTTACACAACACATGCTCACTCCCCAGACTAAGCCTTCACCGGTCACTCTTCACACTGACATGCAATTCCTCATTTTCAAGGGATTTTATTCTCAGTCAAAATGTTTAAAAATTACTTTTCCTGTAAAGTCTGTCTCAACCCCGCGGCTCCCACCACTCATACACGTCCTCAGTGTTTATCTCCTGTAAGTCATATCTTTTTCTTCCTAGTTTATCATCTGTGCTGATTTGTTTGTTTGTTTGTTTTTTTGGTTTTTCGAGACAGGGTTTCTCTGTGTAGTCCTGGCTGTCCTGGAGCTCACTCTGAAGACCAGGCTGGCCTCGAACTCAGAAATCCGCCTGCCTCTGCCTCCCAAGTGCTGGGATTAAAGGCGTGCGCCACCAACGCCCGGCCTGTGCTGATTTGAAAACCATAACACTGTAAGAATGGATACAATGTGCTGCACATATTTGGTACTTAGGGTCTACTCCTGACTGGATAGAAGCAAGCCATGCTGACGGGAGAAGGAGCAGGAGATAATGCTTTATCCAGTTTAACTTTTTTTTTTTTTTAATTCAAAGATAGAATCACTAGATTGTCCTAGCTGGCCTGGAACTTACTATGCAGAACAGGAGACTTGAAGTCACAGAGATCCACCTGCCCCTGCCTCTTGAGTGCTGGAATTAAAGGTGTGTGCCACCAAGCCCGGCATACTATATAATAGCTTGTAAAGGATCATAACAGGGACTGCAGAGATGGCTTAGTGGTTAAGAGCACTGGCTGCTCTTCCAGATGACCCGGGTTTGATTCCCAGCACCCAGAAGGCAACTCACAACTGTCCAGAGGATCTGGTGCTTTCTTTTCAGCCTCTGCAGACACACATACAGGCAAAACACACACACACACATGCAGGCAACACACACACACACACACATATTTAAAAAGTTAAATTACTTTTATACCTTGGGATTTAATGGCCTATGGTTCTATGAGGCCACAGGAAAACATGCTACTACATCTAGTCACGAACGAGGGGCTTCCTTAGCAGTCCATGGATTTTAGACTTCAGTTCTAACGCACCAAGGCATCAGGACATTCCCAACGACACCATCATTTGTACGAAGGACCTGTCACTAAATAGTGCTTTCTGCTTTACCAGAGGCCCTTGGCAGTGCAGTAGCTTTTAGTGCCTGTGTTCTAAAAGCCAGAGTCCCTCTGCGCACCCGCTCTGCAGACAGAGGCCTGCTTGGGCCTGGCTCACCTAAGTTTGTTGTTGCAGTAGGAGCATCTGAAACAGCTGATGTGAAACACCTGCTGGTTGGCCAGGAGCCGCTCCATGGGGTACACCGTCTTCTGACACTCCACGCAGCTCTCCTTTGCGGGCGCCTGAAACTTCTAGAGAAGGAAGCAGACAATTTCAGCCTCAGAGATGATGCCTTGGTACCCTGCCGAGATGGGCCTAGGATTTATCTAAGGGGCCATTCTCAAAGGAACTACATCTGCCCAGATTCTACCAGCTGGCTTGGTAGAGCTGGGAGGCTCTCCTGGATTTCTGCACCAAACCGTGTAGCTGCCCTAAGTGTAGACACCTTTGAGGTCAGGTGGGCTTGGGCTGCATTACAGAGCAAGGTGTAGACAGCTAACACTAACACACACACACACACACACACACACACACACATTGCAGATGGAGAGCTGTAGTTAGAAGGGCAGGGAATAGGAGAAAATGAAATCATAACACAGAAGGAGGAAGTCTGATTCAAGTGGCGAAATGAGGTGGTTATAAGAGCCTGGGGTAGGAGGTCGTCACCCAAGCTGAGGAACCGTGATTGTAACAGCCTGGTGTGTGTGTTGGGGGCCCGGGTCTGACACTCAGGGGAAGGTGTTACACTTTGGGAGTTAGGGATTGGTATTTCAGTTCCAGAGGAGTATCTTTTGTTACTCTTTGGACGGGTTTTAGGGTTTTATTCTAGTTTTTTAAAGACAGATTCCCATTTAACCCAGTTAGTTGTACTCAGACTCACGGCATTCCACCGGACGACCTTGACCCTCCCCCCTCTATTTTCCAAGTGCCAAGATTGTATTTATATGCCATTACATCTAAACTTGTGTGGCATATTAAAAAAAAAAAACTTTAAAAATGTTTACTATTATTTTATTTTATTAGTAGATATATGCACACATGTGCATGTGTGGAGGTTACAGGACAAACTCTGGGGAGTTCCGTGTCCCCTTCTGCCATATGGATTCTGGGGATCAAACCTAGGTCCTTAAGCTTGGAGGTAAGTGCCTTTACCTGCTGTGCCCTCTTGCCAGCCCCAAGCTAGGCATATTTTAAAGCAAACCTGAACTGACACACAGATGGAATAATTTGTAAGAGCAACAAACTACCCTATCGGGCTTCCAGAAGGAAGCACAGCCTACAACGACATTGTTTATACTGTCTGAAAACTAACAGAAGAATAAAAGCAGTGCCCTAGGTAAGGTGTTCCTTAGTGACTGTGATCTGTGAACTACTAGCAAACTGTGCAATAAGAGTTGTCACCATGTTCAACACAATGATTCAAGTTCCAAAACCATGAGACCTGGGGACTGAGGATGGTGCTCAGTTGGTAGACGGCTTGCCCAGCTCCTACAAAGCCTGGGTCCACCGAGCAACAACGAACAAAACAGGGCGTGATGGTACAGCCCTTGAGTGGTGAAAGCAGGAAGGTCATGAGTTCAAGGGCATCCTTAGCTATATAGCAAGTTTGGGGCAAGCCTCTGATCCATGAGACCCTAAAGCCCTCCCTTCAATATATACGGATTTGCTATTGTAGCCTGATAAAAGCCAGAATTCTAAAAAGATACTGTAAATGTTTACATGATAAAAAGTGTTATGTTACTGATGGCAGTGGGGCCAGAAGTCTCTACTCCTGAGTGTGAATACCCCCCCCCCGACTTGCCCCAACACAAATATGTCAGCCAATAGAGGAAAAAAGCAAATTAGATGGCCAGGCACCTAGGTGCCCGAGTGGGGCCTAGAAAAGGTTGGGCTCTCAGCAGAAAATGTAAGACAGTAAATAATGCAAATTAATCCCGGGGCCCAGGACCTAAATTTAGCTAAGCCTGAAAGGACCTTATGGTTAGGACAGACTCTAGATTTAAAAAGCAAACAAACAAACGAAACCCTAGTTGGGTGTGGAAGCGTGTGCCATCATCCCAGCACTTGGGAGACACCTGCGAGAGGCCGGCTGCAGGCTCAAAGCCATCCTGGTCTATATAGCAAGTACCCACCAAGCCAGGCTAGGGTGAGACCCCATCGCAAGTAAACCACACCAACCAACCAGCCAGCCCTGGAGTTAGACCCGTAAGAAAGTCATACTGACTGTCTATCCACTACAGGAACAAAATCAGCGAGGACAGATTGTTTCCAAGCAGATGTGGTAGGAAATGGAAGCAGAAAACGGACAGGCAAGTGAAGACCTATAAAGCAAAGCTCACTAGAACAGCAAGCGAACGCTCGCCCACACAGCATCTCGGGGGCTCGGGGCTAAGCGAGCAGAGTGGACAGAAGGACAACCTGCCTCTCTAGGGCAGAGTCCTGAGAGGAAAAAAGTTAAACCACCGGAGACCAGCGCCAGCTCAGTGTACCAGGTATGAGCCAGGTACCTAAGGGTGGCCCAGTTACAGCAGAGAGCTGTGGGCGGCCACTGGGGCCATATTCGATAACAGGTTTCTTTTCTTTTACAGACACAATTGGATTTAAAGGGAGATACTGTTGCCCGGTTTTAATAAGGTTTTCTCTAAAAGGACTAGATGGTTTGTTTGTTTGGGTTTTTTTGTTTTTGTTTTTTGTTTGTCCAGAAAGCAGGACCTCCATTAAAACACAGAATAAGGGCTGGAGAGGTGGCTCAGTGGTTAAGAGCACCGGCTGCTCCACCAGAGGTCCTGGGTTCAAATCCCAGCAACCACATGGTGGCTCACAACTGTCTGAAATAGGATCTGATGCACTCTTCTGGTGTGTCTGAAGACAGCAACAGTATATTCACATATATAACATAAATAAATCTTTAAAAACAAACAAACAAAAAACCCGCAGAATACAATTTGAGAATAATGTTACAATTGGAGTTTCTTGAGAGAACCTGTCCAAATCGTAATTCAGATTATGTAAGTAATGGGATAAATGTGCTTATCAGATTGAGAATCTTTTTCAGTGGCAAAGAAAGGATTCTGTATTTTTAACAGTTGAAATAGAATTGGGGCCGGGCAGTGGTGGCGCAAGCCTTTAATCCCAGGATTTAGGAGGCAGAAGCAGGTGGATTTCTAAGTTCGAGGACAGCCTGGTCTATATTACAGAGTGAGTTCCAGGACAGCCAGGGATATATAGAGAAACACTGTATTGAAAAACAAAACAAAACAAAAAACAAAACAAAAAAAAAAAAAAAGAAGAGAAAGAAAGAATTGGAAGAACAAGGGGAAGGGGCACTGAGAGTGGACATATGCGCACACACGTGCATACACACATGCACACACACACACATTCATACATATGCACTCACACAGGCACCATACACAGGGAAGGAACACACTGTAGCGGGGTGCAGCCCAGGGAATAGAGAGAAGAACTTGAGAGACAGCGAAGGTTTTGCTCACATCAGGAGGAAAGTGGAAGGCAGGAGCAGAGATTAGGTGTCAGGAGCAGGACGCAGAGGCTGGAAGAGACAAATAGGAACCTTCAGTGAATACCCAGCATTCCACGTGCGCATGCTCAGACTCAGGTCCAAGACTAAGACCACAGTCTAACTCCGCTAAGGGAGGCGAGACCCAGGCCCTCACTCAGATCCACCTGGGGCGCAGCCAACCTCAGGATCCAGAAGGCTTTTATGAACCGTCACCCACACAAGGAGTGTCTTGCTCATAATTGTTCAGGACTTTATTGCCTCCCACGCCTGACCCACGGCTGCTTTGTTAGGACTTTATTGCCTCCCACGCCTGCCCTGCAGCCGCTTTCTTCACTGAGGCCTCCCACACCCTAGTGAAAAGTCACCCCTCCTTGACATAAGCCCCACAGCCTGCTGCCTCGCACGACTGGCTGAGCACAGGACCTGCTTCTTCTGCCCCAGTCCCGGGTGTTCTTCTGCTGTTATTTGGGGCCTGTGCGGCGAGGGACCTTACACTGTCATAAAAACAACAGCGGAGGCTCCCAGCGTGCTCACTTGCCAAGCGGTAACGGCTGTGTTGTGCCTTCCCTTTAATTCTCCATCCTGGGCGCTCAGCCACTTTTCTGTAATTTCCCCCATGTCTATTCAGGCAACAGGAAGCACAGTAAATGCCCCCAAACTCTCCCATTATCGGAGGCCTGGCATACATCCTGCCCGTGCCTCCACCAGAGGTTGACTTGACACAGCCACGCCCAGAGCCCTGCCAACACGGGACTGTCAGTGTCCCTCGCCTTGGCGGTGGCTTCCCTCGTCTGCTGAGCGAGGTGCTCTTTGTTTGTTTGTCTCTTCCACTCCTCTTTCTCGGCCTCACTTCTCACACAGAGATATTAAAGTATCAGGGGCTATCAGAGACCTGGCCAAGGTTACCATCAGGAACAGAATGACAATTAAAACCCCAAATTCCTCACTTAGACCAATGGAGTGTTTTCCAAACACGTCTGGGCGGTTCCGTTTCCGTAACTAAAGGCAGCTCTGGAGAAGAGGACAGGTGCTAATTCAAGGCAAACACCCTCACCCTCACACATCCAACACACTAGAGTCTTCGCTTGATTTCAGATTCAAATGTGGAGATATTATCTTCAGGACCTTCGGAACGATTGAGGCAATATACACATAACATATATTAACCCACAGTCTTTCCCGTGTGAAGAACATGGCAGGCGCTCCATGGATGAGCATCTGCCTGCTTTTAGTTCCCAACGCATCTACCTGCCTTCGTCTGTATCCTTTCTTTTTTCTTTTTTTAATATTTATTTTATGTATACGAGTACACTGTAGCTGTCTTCAGACACACCAGAAGAGGGCATCAGACCCCGTTACAGATAGCTGTGAGCCACCATGTGGTTGCTGGAAATTGAACTCAGGACCTTCAGAAGAGCTGCCAGTGCTCTTAACTTCTGAGCCATCTCTCCAGCCCCATCCGTATCCTTTCAACACTTAGTATTACACACGCTTTCAGTCAGACGAAGGCGGATGTGTGGGTGGCATATCTGTCAATGGGGGGGGGGGGAACAGCTGGCAATGGACCGGGAAGCTAGGCAGGCCGACATAATGAAATTGGAAAGAATTCTACACCAGGTCAGACCTCCATTCACCGGATGAATACTGCAAATGCTGCTCATTCTTCTGGTTTGTGCAAAAACGGCTATGTAATAAAACTGGGACTCTTTGCCACGCAGTAAATGGCTGAGAGCAGCTCGTGTAGCCTGCAGCTGCTGGGTGAAACTCTCTGTGAAATGGTTCTCAGGACCAGTCATATCCCAACTAGACGGTCTCTAACAGACTGTCTCCACACGAGGAGGCCGGCACGCTGGGACGGCATCGGCAGGATCGTGGCGACCTTTGGTTGAGATTCTCCTAGCCTTGTAAAAGAACATAAAGCCAGGCTGGGGGCAGCGGGGACCTCGCTGGAGAAAGCTTGCTTATCATGCATGAGTCTCTGCATCTCTAATACCAAACAATAAACCCACAAAGCCCCTTATCCCTGCCTGCAGAGGACAGCAAGACAGACATGGGAAGGGGCACCTTGAAGGAAGATGTCCTTCCAAAGGGCATGTTGTGCTTTCTTTCCACATCCTTCAGCAGGACCGTCTGAGGAAGCTGGGACAAACTGGTGAGCCTCAGGGCTGGACGCATTCTCTTGCCTCTTCTTCTCTCCTGGGTCTTGGTCTTTCTCCTACACCCCATCATGGATCACTGAAAACCTGGGGTGTCATGCCTGGTGGTAAACACCTATCATCTTAGTGCTTGGGAGGCAGACACAACAGGATTACATGTTTAAGGCCGGCTTGAGGTATACAGGGAATTGAGGCCAGACTGGGCTGAGCAGTGAAATCCTACAAACGATTTTTGAAAAGTCGTTAAAAACCCCCAGGGTTTGGGCTGGAGAGATGGCTCAGTGGTTAAGAGCACTAGCTGCTCTTACAGAGAACTCAGGTTCAATTCCCAGCATCCACGCGGTGGCTCACAGCCATCTGCAGTTACTGTCCCAGGAGATTGGATGCTTTCTTTTGACCTCCACAGGAGCCAAGCACAGGGCAAATATCTAGGCAGGCAAAATGTCGGAGAGCTGAGACAAAAGGAGTGTGACATCACGCCTGGCAATATTTATGTGTATGGGTGTTTTATCTCCATGTATGTTATGTGCACTGTATGTGTGCCTGGTGCTCGAGGAGGCATTGGATCCCTTGAACTAGAGTCACTAAAGGCTGTGAGCCACTCTTCGGGTGCTGGGGGTCAAACCTGGGTCCTCTGTAAGAGCACTCAGTGCTCTAAACCACTGAGCCAACTCTTCAGCCGCCTGCAGTTTTTACATTAAAAAACTAAACTTTAGCCGGGTGTGGTGGCGCACGCCTGTAATTCCAGCACCTGGGAGGCAGAGGCAGGCGGATTTCTGAGTTCGAGGCCAGCCTGGTCTACAGAGTGAGTTCCAAGACAGCCAGGACTACACAGAGAAACCCTGTCTCAAAAAACCAAAAAAAAAAAAAAAAAAAAAAAAAAAAAAAAAAAAAAAAAGAAAAAAGAAAGAAAGAAAAAACTAAACTTTGAAATTATTTGAGTTTCTTGCTTAGGATGCCCTAGTTTTCAGTAACAGATAGGCACTAAGAACAGATCCCCTCCCCTCAGGATGCGTGGGACTCAAAAATCTATTTTGAGTGAGCAAATGTATTCTTTGCTACATCTAATTTCCCAAAGTAGAGAACTGGCTTCTGATGCTGAGGCTGGATCCGTGACATGAGACCAGTTACATCAGCAGCTCTTTCCGGACACGTTTACTGAAGTATTTCTCTTGCTTACAGACTGCAAGAAGACTTTAAGCAAGAGGAAACAAACAGTCCTCAAATGAAGGGGAGATGAAATAAGTCCCATGTGAGGCGCTGCACACCCTCTGAGCTTTGGGCAAACACGAGGAACTGGGCCATGCACTTTAGTCTTTCACACAGGCCTCAAATCCTGAGGTGTGTGTGTAAAGGCTACTGCTGATGACCAGAGATAAAGGAGCCCAGAGAAAGCCACGTATTTTCTCTGACCAACCAAATAACACCTGTGTGATGGGCTCTTACACAGCCCTCATTGGCTCAAGGCCTGGAGTCTGAATCAGAAGGGATTTCAATCCAGCATAACCAAGCCCTAATTACATCTGGGCAAACAGGCAAGGCCATATTGAGGAATAATGTTCTCCAGACCAGATGTTAGCTCTTGGATGAGCCATATTCAGATTCATCAGTGACACAGAATCCACAGCCAGGTCAGCCTTATTAGTCATTGTTTTATCCAGAAAGGGTCAGTTTCAATGCACAGTCCAGGCTAGCCTAGAATTCACTACCTCACTGTCCCATCCTCAACATACACCACTACCCCTAGTTTCAGTACCATTTCCTTTTTCATTTAAGTTTGCACATGTGCGTATGCGTGTGCATGTGTGTGTGTGTGCTCAAGTGCGCGTGTGCATTCAAAGGACAGTTTGCAAGAATTGGTTCTTTTCACATGGGCTCAGACAGCTTGTCAAGTGCCGTATCTGCTGAGCCATTTCACCGGTGGTGCTGGCAAATCTTATGTCAACTCAACAAACATTAGAGTCATCTGGGAGGAGGGAAGCTCAATTAAGAAAATGTCTCTGTAAGTCCGGGCTGTAAACAAGCCTGCAGAGCATTTTCTTATTTATTGGGGTGGGGAAGCGGGCAGCCCGTTGTACAAGTGGGGTTACCCCTGGGCTGTGGTCCTGGGTTCTATAAGAAAGCAGGCTGAGCAAGCCATGGGATCAAGGCAGTAAGCAGCACTTCCTCATGGCCTCTGCCTCAGCTCCTGCCTCCAGGGTCCTGCCCTGTGTGGGTTCCTGCCCATTGTGAGTTCCTGCCCCGAGTCCTTTGGTGATGGACTAAGATGTAGAAGCCTAAGGCAAATAAACCCTCTCCTCCCCAACTTGTTTTGGCCACAGTGTTTCATCATAGCAAAGGTGACGCTAACTAGAACACTGGTCTTCTTTTCCCAACTATTTTTTTGTTTTGTTTTGTTTTGTTTTTCGAGACAGGGTTTCTCTGTGTAGCCCTGGCTGTCCTGGAACTCACTCTGTAGACCAGGCTGGCCTCGAACTCAGAAATCCGCCTGCCTCTGCCTCCCAGAGTGCTGGGATTACAGGCGTGCCACCACCGCCCGGCTGATTTTAGTTTTTTTATTAATTAATTAATTTATTTTATGTCTACACTGTAGCTGTCCTCAAACACACCAGAAGAGGGCATCAGATCCTATTACAGATGGTTGTGAGCCATCATGTAGTTGCTGGGAATTGAACTTGGGACCTCTGGAAGAGCAGTCGGTGTTCTTAACTACCAAGCCATCTCTCCAGCCCCCCCCCAATTTATTCTTATTTTAAAAAAGTATATGTATGCATGTCTGTGTGGGGTGTGTTTTCTGTAGCTGCAGATGCCCCAGGAAACCAGAGACGTAGTATCTCCTTGGAAATGGAGTTAAGGACAACTACAGGCTGCCTAACGTGGATGCTGGGAATCAAACTCAGACCCTCTGCAGGGGTGCTGTGTGCTCTTAGGTCTCTAGACCCTCCGCAGGGGTGCTGTGTGCTCTTAGGTCTCTAGACCCTCCGCAGGGGCGTTATGTGCTCTTACGCGTCTCTCTAGCCACCTCTCCCCGCTTTCAATCTTTTTTGATCCAGAGTCACAAGCCAAACATTGACCTCTGGGCTGAAGATGCAGGGGAAGCAATCCTGTGGTGCCGGCTACCTGGCTGGGCTCAGATCTTGGAAAGGTCAGGTAGGACCCAGGTGCACGCTCAAGGCCTGTGCCTCTGTTCTTTCTTCTCTTCTTTGTCTGCACCTGTGCTCCCTGTGTGCAGACACTCAGCTCCACCCTCGGTCATTTCTTCTGCACCCGTTTTCTCTTGTTTCTTCCTTCAGCTTCTGTTCTTCTGCAAACCACGCTCTCCGTGTGAACTTCTGCTTCCTTTAAACATTTCTTCTTGTTTGCTCTTTTTGCTACCTGCCCTCCTGATCTGCCCTTGAAATGCTGGATTCCTCTCCTTCTTCTTTTGGGTCCAGACACTCACTCGTGTTCTGTTTCCTTCAGCCTTTTTGTGAATTAACGTGTTCATCTGCACGCCAATCATGGACCCAGAAGGGAAATCCTCCTAGCACATGTGTGCGTGGTGCAGGAACAGCATGGACTGTCTTAAACCCAGTCTATCTTGCAGTTTCTCCCAAGTTGAGATCTTTAAAAACAAAACCCAGGGCTGGAGAGACAGCTCAGCAGTGAGGAGCACTGGCTGCATTTCCAGAGGCCCCGAGTTCAAATCCCAGCAACCACATGGCGGCTCAGAGCCATCTGTAATGGGATCTGGTGCCCTCTTCTGGAGTGTCTGAAGACAGCTACAGTGTGCTCACATACATAAAATAAATAAAGAAAATCTTTAAAAAAAAAATTGCAACCCTCAATACTTAAGACTCAGAGAGCAAGTGCCACCATACCTTCACTGTTTTGGAAGGAGAACTTTCCGGAAGACTGGTGGTCCTGGCGTCAGGACTCAGCGGCTTAGGGTGCACAGGCTGCTGGGCCTCGCTCTTCACCTGGGAGTTACCTGGTCATAGAAGACAGGCATTTTAGAATAGCTCATGCAAACCTCAGGAAGGGATTTTTGGAAAAGCAAAACATGGGTACTTTCCACCAGGGCCTGGTCCTCTTAGCATCATGAAAAATATTGCTTCTCTGTTCCTCTGAAGAAGATTCTAAATTGAAGAAGGTGTCCTGGCACCCCCAGGACTCAAGATGTTGGTGAGACTTTCTCACCCTGTGGCACACAGCTAGACCCAGACCATGCCGAACAATATTCTTCTCAGAAGCCTTTGCCACTTCTGAAGGCTGTGTATAGATCTAGATATATTCCTGGTAGTTTGCAATCCCAGTAAGTTCCGGGCTGCTTCAGCCAAAGCTGGGGAAATGAGGGAATGTGTATTGAGTTTCTGTCAGTCATTCTTTGAAAAAGTTTTTCCAAAAAAACCCCCAAAAAACAAACAAGCCAGGCGTGGTGGCGCACGCCTGTAATCCCAGCACTTGGGAGGCAGAGGCAGGCAGATTTCTGAGTTTGAGGCCAACCTGGTCTACAGAGTGAGTTCCAGGACAGCCAGAACTACACAGAGAAACCCTGTCTCGAAAAACAAAAACAAAAACAAAAAACCAAAAGTTTTTGACATAGGATGGATGGATAGATATATATATCCTGTGTAGCTCTGGCTGGTCCAGAACTGGCACAGGGTATGTAGCCTATGTAGCCCTTGCTAGCCTGGAACTGAGATAATCATCAAGAAAACGTTTGTAATCTCAGCACTTGGGAGGCAGAGGCAGGTGGATTTCTTGTGAGTTCCAGGCCAGCCTGGTCTACAGAGAGTTCCAGGACGGCCAGGGCTATACAGAGAGACCCTGAATATCAGAATCAGGAGTGGGCCCAGTACTGTAAGTGTGTGGTGCACACCTCACATATGTAAACATATGTAACTGCTGGAGGCAGGAAAGAGATCAGCCCCTCTACACAGTGAACTCCAGGCCCAACAGTGTGTGGCGAGACTGTGTCCAAAATCAGATGGTAAAAGTCAAGTCAACTCCAAATCTTCTATCTCTGAGAAACCAGGCTTAAAATACCCCCAAACGGGATAAAAGTATGAAAATTTAGCACTTAAGCAGAAAAATCCCTAGGCTTTTAAAATGTTCTCCAAAAATTAATCTCTCCTGAACGCCCTCTATTAAAGTAAAATGTCAAGATTCGTTTACATAGCTTCAGACCCGTAAGAGTTTAATACAGATATAGGATAATGAGAAAAGTGTTGTTAAAAGTATCAAGCCGGGTGGTGGTGGCGCACGCCTTTAATCCCAGCACTTGGGAGGCCAAGGCAGTCGGATTTCTGAATTCGAGGCCAGCCTGGTCTACAGAGTGAGTTCCAGGACAGCCAGGGCTACACAGAGAAACCCTGTCTTGGAAAAAAAACCAAAAACAAACAAACAAACAAACAAACAAACCTTTCAAGCCAGGTGTGGTGGTGCATGCCTGTAGTCCCAGCACTCTGGGAGGCAGAGGCAGGCGGATTTCTGAGTTTGAGGCCAGCCTGGTCTACAGAGTGAGTTCCAGGACAGCCAGAACTACACAGAGAAACCCTGTCTCAAAAAAAAAAAAAAAAAAAAAAAAAAAAAAAAAAAAAAACAAAACAAAACAAAAAAACAAAAGAAGTATCCTTTCAGGGGCTGGAGAGATGGCTCAGTGGTTAAGAGCACTGACTGCTCTTCCAGAGGTTCTGAGTTCAAATCCCAGTAACCACATGGTGGCTCACAGCCATCTGCAATGAAATCTGATGCCCTCTTCCGATGTTCCTGAAGACAGCTACAGTGTACTTACATATAATAAATAAATTAATTAATAAAAAAAAGTATCCTTTCAGTTATGGCTGGAGCAAGATGGCCCAGTGGTTAAGAGCACTGGCCACTCCTCCAGTCCCAAGGCAAACACCCATGCACAATAAATGAAAATCTCAAAAAATTAAATATTCTTTTTGTCCCTGTTAACCATATTTCTTTTCTTTTCTTCTTTCTTCCTTCCTTCCTTCCTTCCTTCCTTCCTTTCTTTCTTTCTTTCTTTCTTTCTTTCTTTCTTTCTTTCCCTTCCTTCCTTCCTTCCTTCCTTCCTTCCTTCCTTCCTTCCTTCCTTCCTTCCTTCCTTCCTTTTGTTTTTGTTTTTGCTTTTCAAGATGAGGTTTCTCTGTGTCTGGGCACTCACTCTGTAGACTAGACTGGTCCTGAACTTGCAGAGATCTGCCTGCCTCAGCCTTCAGAGCGCTGGGGTTAACAGCATTTGCCACCGCTGCTGGCTTACAGTATTTAACTTCTCCCTAGCTATGACTGTGTGAAGGGTGTCTGTCCCTTCCACCGGACCCCTGATGGATGAGACTGGTTGCTGGGTTCGGTGTATTCCTCCCTCCACAGACAATAGCAGGGGGGAGGAGGGCCCCACCACAAGGGGAGGAGGGCCCCACCACAGAGCAAATGCTTACAGGTGTCATCTTCAGCAGGGACAGAGTGGGCCGCTAGGCTGTTCTCCGGCGCAGAAACCTACAAGAATAAAAAAAGATTAAGGAGAATTAAAGAAGCGCATTAAAAATACAAGAGCAAACCGGAGCCAACGCCATAAAATCCTGCTGACTCCAGTTAGTCACTGGCAGCCTGGGGGGAAGTAACGGCCCCAGAACAGCTGAGCATTTAAACAAGAGGCAGCAAAACGTCTTTTATGAGGATATTAACGTGCCTCTCAATTACAGAGGAACACCAGAGCAGACAGCACTCAGCTGCCGAGCACTACCATCTCCCTCATAAAGAATGTTCAAGCCACATCCTGGGAAGAAAAACCCCTGGCGTCAAGAAGAACAAACACCCTCGCACGGCGCCAAGCACATTCCGTGGAGAGGGCAAGGAACGTATTTAAATCTAGGAGTTATTCTTACTCTTATTTTCCTGTTCGAGTGTTTTTTGTTTTTTAATGGAAAGGTTGAGACTTGGGAGGTGGAGGCAGGGGGATCAGGAGTTGAAGATCAGCCCCTGCTACCCTGTGAGTTTGATGTTAGCTTGGGCTACAGTATACCCCCTCAGAGAGACACACACACACACACACACACACACACACACACACACACACACACAGACCGTGACCAGTAGTGGAGAGAGGGCTCACTTGAAAGATGCAGACTTAATTCCCAGCACCTACATGGTGTCTCTTCATCATCCACAATACTCTAGGCTCAAGGGAGATATATATATATATATATATATATATATATGAAAACAAACAAAAACACTGCCACACCTTGGTGAAGGGTTGGGGTGCAGGTGATCAGGGAAGAACAACAGAAAATAACAACAACAAAATCTAGTTTTTTTTTTTTGTTTGTTTGTTTTTTTTTTTTAACAAAAAGCAGATCCTACATATAGGTATGTATCTCTTCCTCAGAAGTCATCAACTTCGAATAAAATAACTATTTCTCTCCCCCACCCCTTTATACAGGCCCTAGCCTTTGCTGGGGTACACCTTCCATGTCTAAGATCATGATGCTGGATTGAATAGGTGATACTAAGTGTGTATATCAAGGTGTTTAATGCACTGAATACATTCACAAAGGAGACTACGGGGTTGGCCAACCACACCCGAATGCCAGCATTTTATCCCTAGTCTCTTTTCACTACAGGAATTCTACCTTGGCAAAGGATAAATCAGAATAATCACAGTTGACATTCACCGGAGTGTTTACTATATGCCGGGTATTAGACTGATGGCCTCACATGTGGCATTTCATTTGATTTTCTGAAAGTTGTGCTTGGTTATAAAGAGGCCTTTGCTGCTAGCGGGTTGGTTCATGCCTGTAATCTCAGCACTTGAGAGACCACAGGGGTAGGAGGGGCCAGAAATTCAGGGTCATCTTTGCTAACACAGCCTGTGCTACATGAAACCCTATGACCAAAAACCGAAACCAAACAAGACCCTCAACTCTTGAGAATTTGTAGGTGCGTCCTTCCTGGGATAGTCTCCTTTCCCCTTTGATCTAGTCCCCTTGAAGCTGTGGGGTACACAACACTGACATCACTGCCCACCGGCAGACAGAATTAACTCAGAAACTTCCAGGCAGGAGTACCAGGGACCACACCCAGATATCTCATTAAAGGAAGAACAGCAGCTTGACAAAGCATGGAATTTCCAGAAAGGTTCCTGGGGCTGCAGAGATGGCTCGGCAGTTAACACCGGCTGCTCTTGCAGAAGACCTGGGCTCAATTACCAGCACCGACGCGGCAGTCCCAGATGATCCAATGCAGTTCCATTCTCAGGACAAAGGATAAACAACCACCCCACGTGTGTGTGTGTGTGTGTGTGTGTGTGTGTGTGTGTGTGTGTGTGTTTTGCTTTTTAAAAGAACATTTCCTGAAGCACTAACGTCCCTTTGCAGCAGACCAAAGTTCACAATGCTTAGGCACTGCTTAACAAATGTGGGTGAGGTGTGTGCCACGGCTCTGAAACCCTACAGACCTACAGACCTGGAGACAGCCAAATGCTCAGACTCCCAGGACGTGCGGGAAGAGTGTCTGCTCTCCGCCCCTTTCCTCCCGCCCACTCTCCCGAGTCATGATTCACTGCAACTCGTGCTCCTTTATGCTGCAATTAAAATGTTCTGATCTTGCAGTTCAGCCCAGAGTTCTAATTTCAAATCAAATCAGCACGAGGACAATCAGAAATTAAGCACAAAAGCAGAATTAAAACCACACAATCATGATTTTCCAGATAAGTATTCCTTCAGAGAAGCCCCTTTACCCCTTAGGTAACGATGGGGGTATTTCAATGCTGCATTTTTTTTTTTAAATGTACAGACTATAGGGAAAGTTCCAAACATATCTGCTTGTTATATTTGAGAAACAGCTTTCACTGGGCAGGCACGGTGAACTACTACACCTTTAGTCTCAGCATCAAGAGGCAGAGGCAGAGGCAGAGCAGAGGCAGAGAAATCTCTGTAAGTTTCAGGCCAGCCTAGTCTACCCAGCAATATTCCAAGCCAGCCAAGACTACAGGGACTACCTTGTCTCAAAAACATTTAGAAAGAGAAAGAAAAAGAGCCCTCTTATACGGCTTTTTAAAAAATGTATTTATTATATGTAAGTACACTGTAGTCTTCAGACACTCCAGAAGAGGGCATCAGATCTCATTATGGATGGCTGTGAGCCACCATGTGGTTGCTGGATTTGAACTCAGGACCTTTAGAAGAGCAGTCGGTGCTCTTCACACTGAGCCGTCTCTCCAGCCCTACAGTTTAGTATTTATAAGATCCTGCTTTGCTTTGCTTTGCTTTGCTTTGCTTTGCTTGCTTGCTTGCTTGCTTCCTTCCCTCCCTCCCTCCCTCCTTTCTTTTTCTTTCTCTTTCTTTCTTTCTTTCTTTCTTTCTTTCTTTCTTTCTTTCTTTCTTTCTTCCTTCCTTCCTTCCTTCCTTCCTTCCTTCCTTCCTTTTTTCTTTTTCCTTCTTCAAGACAGGGTTTCTCTGTGTAGCCCTGGCTGTCCTGGAACTCACTCTGTAGACCAGGCTGGCCTCGAACTCAGAAATCCGCCTGCCTCTGCCTCCCAAGTGCTGGGATTAAAGGCGTGCGCCACCACCGCCCGACTCCTGCTTTATTTTCTATGTACAAGTGCTTGCCTGCATGTATATACATGTACTATGTATGTTCAGAAGAGGGCGCTGGCCCTTCTGCAACTGGAGTTACACACAGCTGTGAGCTGCTATGTGGGTGCAGGAATTGAACCCTGAGCCTCTGAAGAGCAGCCAGTGCTCCTAGCTACGGAGGCATATCTCCAGCCCAGCCTGACATTTATTTGAGGAGTCCATGACCATCAGGCACGCTGTCTACATAAAGTTGTTACTGCTGCGGCCGAACCACCCGTCTGATTTGCTGACACTCTTCCCGTGGCTTCCCACAGACGTCAGTCGGCCTAGAAGGCTTTTCCAGATCTCACCCCGGCCTCGGCCACCTGTCTCTCGTCCCTACTACGACTGCCTTGCCAAATCAGTAAAACAGCAATCCCTAAGAGGTCAGTCCCGGGCCTCGGCACTCCACTCTGCCTGCGTGGCTACTCTTCTGCCACTTCTCCACGCCCTTGGCCTGTTCCTGCACATTCCTCAAGGCTTGGCTCAGACGCCATTTTCCTGAAGAAGTCAGCTTAGCTGGCTCTGAACTCCACAGCCCCACCATCTCTCAGGGAACCTACCATAATGATTCTTGATAGTTAACGCAGTTAACGCGCAGGAGGGCTAGCTTGTTAGAGTTCCTGCACATGAAAGCCACGTGGTTTGGGGAGTAGGAGGTGGAGGGAAAGAGAGAGGAGGGGAGGAAGGGAGAATCTGAATGAAAATAAACATTTGTGTGCTGCTTTTCTTTGTTTTTGTTTGTTTTATTTTATTTTATTTTATTTTTTTTTATTTTTTTATTTTTTTTTTTTTTGGTTTTTCGAGACAGTGTTTCTCTGTATAGCCCTGGCTGTCCTGGAACTCACTCTGTAGACCAGGCTGGCCTCGAACTCAGAAATCCATCTGCCTCTGCCTCCCAAGTGCTGGGATTATAGGCGTGCGCCACCACCGCCCGGCCCTTTATTTTATTTTTAATTTCTTATTTTTTGGTTTTCTGAGACAGGGTTTCTCTGTATAGCCCTGGCTCTCCTGGAACTCACTCTGTAGACCAGGCTGGCTGGTCAGAAATCCAGAAATCCACCTGCTTGTGCCTCCCAAGCTGTCCTGGAACTCACTCTGTAGACCAGGCTGGCCTCGAACTCATAAACCCACCTGCCTCTGCCTCCCAAGTCCTGGGATTAAAGACGTGCGCCACCACTGCCTGGCTGTTTTTCTTTGCTTCACACGGGGTCTTGCTGGCCTCAGACTTTCCATGCACTCCATGCTGGCTTTAGACTCACATTCCTCTGGCTTTTGCTTCCTTCATTGCTTCTAGGGTGACTGGTATCTGCTACTATGCCTGGCTCAGCCTTTAGTTTATAGCCCCCCATTATGTTAATTAGTTAATTATTATATTGTGGGGTGAGGACATACCACAGCACACATGTGGAAGTCACAGGATGTCTTGCAGGAATCAGCTCTCTCCTTCCACCAAGTCAGTCCTGGGGCTGGGGACTCAGGCCCTCAGCTTCACCTGCGTGCCTTTTTCTGGGAAGCCAACTCGCTGGCCCAGCCTTTAGTTTCTAAGCTTAGCATTTCTTATGCTTAACATACTAACTCGGGGGCTGGAGAGATGGCTCAGCAGTTAAGAGCACCGACTGCTCTTCCGAAGGTCCTGAGTTCAAATCCCAGCAACCACATAGTGGCTCACAACCGTCCCTAATGAGATCTGATGCCCTCTTCTGGAGTGTCTGAAGACAGCAACAATGTACTTTAAAATAAATAAATAATTCTTTAAAAAAAAACAACCCAAAAACTTATAAGAAGTATACATGAGTGCTTTAAAGATAATTATCTTAGGACTGGAGAGATGGCTCAGAGGTTTAAAGCCTTTGCTGTTCTTGCAGAGGACCTGGGTTCAAATCCCAGTACCCACATGGTGGCTCACAACCATCTGTAACTCCTCTGTCTCTGAGGACACCAGTCACTCAACACAGTGCACATACATTCAGGCAAAACCTTATATGCTTTTTTTTCCCCTGAGACAGGGTTTCTCTGTATAGCCCTGGCTGTCCTGGAACTCACTCTGTAGACCAGGCTGGCCTCGAACTCAGATATCCGCCTGCCTCCCAAGTGCTGGGATTAAAGGCGTGCACCACCACCGCCCAGCTCTTATATACTTTCAATAAAGTAAATCTTAAACAAGTTTTTAAAAATGAAAATTACATCTCTGGTCAGATTTTTATGACCGGCCTTAGTTTTTCTGCCTTCTGAGCATTCGCTGAACAAAATGGTTCTCTGGTGAAGGCTCATTTCTCGGTCAGCTGTAAACAGAGAAACTTCCCAACTGAAGCTATGTGACCTGCAAAAATGACAATCCTCCCTGGCAGCTGCCACCAAATTCCCCGACACTGCAGCCCAGAGTCAGGCTCCTTTCTAATTTTAAGCACCTAATTTAGAACACATGCTTCCCGGCAACTGGACTCTGGCGCGCCGACCCACCTTGCTCCCGTCCTGATGGCTGCCGCAGGCCTCGGGGCCTGGGGGCACATTCTCCTTCTGCTCCCATTTATGAGTTTTGCTTTCGCTGGCTTTCAGCTCACTCTACAAAATAAAAAATAAACCCGTGAACTCAAAACGCCTACCATCCCAGTTTCTTCACAGCCCATCCTTCAAATAGACGTGGCATGTTTAAAGAATAAATTCTTCCTCCTAGAACTCAGGTCAAATCGACCCCGTCACAAGCAAACCCACTGACCAGTGAAATGACCAAAGCAGCTGTGTGGACGCATACCTCCGAGTTAAATATCTGTGCGCCTGTCTCAAACCGGATGCTCTTCAGAAGACAGACATATAAACGTGGACGCCCCCTCCCCTCCCCTCCCCTCCCCTCCTTTCCCCTTCCCCGGCCGCCCCCAGCACACCGCATTCTCGTGATTCTCTCTTCTAGCAGCACAGCTTGTGAAAGTGCAAAGCTTGTGAGTTTTATCCAGAAAAGACCATTCTGGAGCAGGGAGAGGGAATGCCAAGTGCCGATAATTAAGAAAATATACTGACCATAGATACAAACGCCCGGCCTGGAAAGAAAGACAGGGGTGATGGATGCATATGAAAACCGAAATTATACCGAGTGATACCATAAACAATCTTTTCTATGGAGCTTTCGAAAGCAAGTTTTTCACATAAAACTCATAAAAACACACCTTGACCTGTATTTCACGACAGATCCTCAACATTAAAAAAACAAAACAAAACAAAAAACAGAACACCCCATGCATTTGTACTTTCGTGAGGACTCTGGGAGTAGAATGTGAATTAACCTATTAGTTCAAAATAAAATCAACTAAGGCGAAGATGGTCATTCCTGGACTAGAGCGATGGCTCAGCGGTTAAGAGCACTGACTGCTCTTCCAGAGGTCCTGAGTTCAAATCCCAGCAACCACATGGTGGCTCACCATCTGTAATGGGATCTGATGCCCTCTTCTGGTGTGTCTGAAGACAGTGACAGTGTATTCATAGAAATATAATAAATAAGTCTTTTTTTGTTTTGGTTTTTCGAGACAGGGTTTCTCTGTGTAGCCCTGGCTGTGCCTGCCAAGTCACTATATAGACCAGGCTGGCCTCGAACTCAGAAATCCGCCTGCCTCTGTGCTAGGATTAAAGGCATGTTCCTCCACCGCCTGGCATAATAAATAAATAAATCTTAAAAAAAAAAAAAAAAAAAAAAAAAAAAGAGCCAGGTGGTGGTGGCGCACGCCTGTAATCCCAGCACTTGGGAGGCAGAGGCAGGTGGATCTCTGAGTTTGAGGCCAGCCTGGTCTACAAAGTGAGTTCCAGAACAGCCAGAGCTACACAGAGAAACCCTGTCTGAGGGGGAGACCATTTCCTGTCTTTGCAGTGCTTTCTTTCCTATGGCCCCCACTCCCCCTTTCTCTCTCTCTGACAGGCTCTCACATAGTCCATGCCAGTCTCAGACTTACTATATAGCCAAGGATAACCCTGAGTTTTTGATCCCCCTGCCTATACCTTTCAAGTCCTGGAGCGTCACCATGTTTGGTTTAGTGTGGCCTGGTGGTTAAACCTGAGGCTGCACTAGAAACCACTCCACCGAGTGGGCTACATTTCCAACCTCTCTCTATGAGTCTTTCGGCTCAGGAGGAAAGAAGCCATGTAAAGCCACAGAGCTAACCAACGTGGTGTGGGGGGTGAGCTCGGTACAGTCGGCTCCTCCAGAGTGGGCATCTCTGCTCTGCAAGGGTGCCTGTTAGGAGATAGTCGCTCCAACTGCTCTGTCTGTCTGTCTGTCTCTGAGCTCCCTCTAAGCTGCTGCTGAGGACAGTTGTGTCCTGTGAGGGATTTGAGACATTTTTTGAGGATGAGATAAAATGTGCTTTTCACAAGAATTTTTGAAGACTTCCCAACTCTCCGGGGAGTACTTATTTTAGATAAGATCTCTGCAGCCTGGCTGCCCTGGAACTGACTTCAACTGATCATGCATCCTATGCTGCTACACCCTTGAGGTTTTGTTCTGTTTTTAAGGGGGGGCTGTATATAGCTCATCTGGTAGAGAGCCTGCCTGTCATATATAAAGCCCTGGATTCCATCCCCAGCACCCCATAAAACCAGGGGTTGTGGCACAAGCCTGTAACTCCACCTCTTGGGAGCTGGAGGCAGGAGGATCAGGAGTTCAAAAACCAGTCTTGGCTACCTAGGCAGTTTGCGGTCAGCCTGGGATACAGCAGACCATTTCAAAATGAAGAACAAAACCCCAGCCATCGGGAGGATGCTGTGTTACCATCATGCCTGCTGCCCCTTCCAGTGCACACAACGCAAAAACAAACAAAAAACAAAAAACAAAAAAACAAAACCAAGGTCACCGAACAGGTTCTCCCGCCTGAGGGGTCACCTGGGTTTTCCTTTGCAGTAGGAAGGCACGGCCAGATGACACCTCCAGTAAGAGTCAGGAGGCAAAGTTCCTTGTATCTCTGCATCTCCGGATCTGCCCGCCTATCTCGCTCACTCTCCACACTCGGGAAACTGGGGTTTCACTGTATCGGTTCATCTACAACATCTCTTGCTAAAATCTACTGTGAGACACTGGAGTAAGAGATGAGCTCTGTGGCCAGGCTCCATCTAGGATGTGTGAGGCTGTGATCCAATCAATACCCAAAGAAGAAAAGAAAAAGAGAAACTGTCTTTGAGAACTACTGGGGGGCTGGGGGTGGAGTTCTAACTTCTGGAATACACACTGTGAACTTGAATCTGTCCTGGAACAAATAAAAGTCAGTATTATTCTTCCGGCTTTGTTAAGACCTTTGGCCATTAACAGATCCTGTATTCTGAAATCACAGAAGGAACAAACAAACGTATCCCTTACAAACGAGAAGTTGGGCTAGGGGTGCTGTTTAGCCGTGTGCTGCACCTCTGCAGCGTGCCTGGGCTCCTGGGTTCAGTTTCTGGTGCGAGCGCACACAAGCCAGCGGGTCTGAAGACAGAGGAGGATGTGAGGACGACACACCACGCTTCAGTCACCTCAGCACTCAGGAGGGAGGGAGGCTGAGGCAAGACGAGCCCTGTGAGTTTAAGGCTGGACTGGGTCACAGAGTAAAATCCTGTCTCAACCTCAGCAGTGGTACATGCCTTTAATCCCACCACTCTGGAGGCAGAGGCAGGGGGATCTCTGCAAGTTCCAGGTCAGCCTGGTCTACAGAGTGAGTTCCAAGACAGCAGGGCTAGCTCAAAAACAACAGGAAGGAGAATGACAGGTTTGGAGGCCAGGTGTGACGGAGTGGACGAGCCCTGTGCTTCGATTCTTGGCATTATGGGGTTAGGAGTGGGAGAGTGGAATGCCAGTGTCCATTCATCGAGCTGCCACCGTGCAGTCATCCCCAGTCCCCTCTTTCTAATCCACCGTTCTTCCTCTGCAGGAAAGCATGCCATCATATGGGTTAAAGACTGAGTAGACCACACAGAGCTCCCTTATGTTGGGAATTAAATCCTGAGCCTCAGACATGCTAGACAAATGCTGTATCATAGGGCGACATACCCAGCTTGCATGGAATCTTTAAATGAAATGTCCAGGATGTGCAGGCCCATAAAGATCAGTGGTTCAGTGGGTGAATGTCAGAAAGGTTCTGGACTTAAGATAGTTGTACAACCTTGTGAATATACTTAAAAAAAAAAAAATCGCCTAAGCGTGGACTTGGTTTGTTTTCCGTATGGAGCTAGGGATCAGACCCAGGGCCTCAGGCAAGCTAGGCAGAGGCTCCACCGCTGAGATGCGCCCTCAGCCAGCCTGTGCGTCCAATAAAACAGTGATTTTATGTTACACGAACAGTATTTCAACGAAAAACTTAAAAACACTCCACGTTAATGCTCAATGCACTTACTATTCTTTTCACATTTCTCATGATGGTCTTGAAAAGGGAAATGAGTTGAAGATGTAACCCAACATAATATGCTTGCCTCGCATGTGCAAAGGCTGAGTTTAACCCCAAGCACCCGCCACAAAACCAAAAGGAAGCTCATCAACAGATGTTCCCATTACAGCTAATGAAGTAGCGCTTCTTCCTCGGCAACAATGAAAAGGCTCAGCAGAACAGCCAGGGAAGGTCCTGATATCACAGCTGGTGACATCACAGACAATGAGCGAGGTCCGAATGTGCATGAGCTGGAGCAGCAAAATCAAGACCAGAAAATGGCGCCCGCGGGGGCGGGGCCTGCGAAAGAGGGCGTGGTCAGGTCAGGGCCCGGGAGGCATTTCCCAATTGCAATGTTCATTCTGGAGGAATGACTATGAACGGTACAGGGGTGCAGGGCACGTACTGTGTAGCTGGCTGGGCTGCTCTGCTTGGACACGGCCGCCTGGTACTTGGCCATGCGGTCCTTTATGGAGGTTTCGGAGAGGCGTGGCAGCTCCAGATTCCGCTTACTCTCATTTTTCTCCGTGTTGAAAGAAGAGGAAGACAAATGACCTGGAAGTGTTGAAATGACAGGCTTTGTTAGAGGATAAAAGGTATACTAAGCCGGGCAGTGGTGGCGCACGCCTTTAATTCCAGCACTTGGGAGGCAGAGGCAGGCAGATTTCTGAGTTCGAGGCCAACCTGGTCTACAAAGTGAGTTCCAGGACAGCCAGGGCTATACAGAGAAACCCTATCTTGAAAAACCAAAAAAAAAAAAAAAAAAAAAAAAAAAAAAAAGGGGGGGGATTCTAAGTCCCAGGTGGCTACGATCTACTGCTCAGCTTTTTCTATTAGAAGGCGTAGTAGCTTTCATCTGTAATCCCAGCACTGGGGAGACCGAGGCCAACCTAGACTACAGAGTTTAAAAAACAAAACAAAAAACAAAGCCATCAACCAAAAGCACACAAAAAAAGGAAAATCAGAAATGTAATTATCTTTCCTAAGATAACTTTAATTCACTTTCCTAACATTGAAAGAGTACCTTTGCCATTAATGTACATTTTGTACACATATACACGCACAATTTTAATTTTTTTTTAAATGTTTTTTCGAGACAGGGTTTCTCTGTGTAACCCTGGCTGTCCTGGAACTCACTCTGTAGACCAGGCTGGCCTCGAACTCAGAAATCTGCCTGCCTCTGTCTCCCAAGTGCTGGGATTAAAGGCATGCGCCACCACTGCCCGGCTACAATTTTAAAATTTTTATTTTCTTTTTCTTTTTCTTTTTTTTTTTTTTTGCATGTGTGCGTGTGGTGCTGAGACTCAAACTTGGGGGTTTTGTGTACACTAAGCACCTGGGTTATCACTGAACTACACCCCCAGCTCAGGATAAGCAATCTTGGGCAGGGATTCTACTGGTGGCCTCCAGTTCCAGATAACTATGGAGTCAAAGCATCTGTCCCTGAAGGACAGAGACGTGATGGGCTAGTGTCTGTAATTCCAGGACTGGAGAATCAGCAGTTCGAGGTGACATTGGCCCTGTAGGAGGTTCTAGGCTAGCCTGGGCTACACATCTTGTCTCAAACAAAAGACAAAAATGAGACTCAGGAGAGCTAATTGATGGAGAGCAGAACAGTGGGGACCGTCTTGCAGCGAAGACGCGGATGTCTCTCTAAGGGGCGTCGGTCTTCCTTTGGAAGCACAGGGTCTGCGCGCCAAAGGCTCGACCGAGATTGCGCAGCTTCTCGTCCTCTCTCCGCCCACTCACCCGCGCCTAGTTCCACGTCGTCCAGGGGACAGCTGTTTTCTGAGAGTCTCCTTCCGCCTGCATTTCGGCTTTGCGTCCAGGGGCTCTGTCCAGAAGACAGGAAGTACAGAGGTAAGACTCACAGCTCTTTCATTAACAGAACCCAGAAGAGCATTTAGAACTTTTAAAACGCCAAGCGGCACGCACTCAAGGGTGCTCACAGAAAAACAAGTAACCAAACAGACGCCACTCTTCGCTGTTGCCCGCCGCCCAGCCAGCTTACACGGTTGGCACAGGATTGGCACAGCTGCCGTATCTCAGAGCCCTCGTATCTCAGAGGACAATGACAAGTCCCTTAAGAACCACCGAGGCGCAGGCAACGCCCGCTGTTCTCCCTCTCCACCTCACTGCTCCCTGCTGTTGCGCCTTCTTCAAGGCTCCTTTAACGATCTCATTATCTTCTTAATTGGCTCTTTTTCCACCTCCTAATCCAGTCTCTGAGAGGTTGCCATTATCCCAACTAATAAAAGTAATTATTCTGAAATCTACATCTCCCCTGTTCAAAATTCTTTCAGAATTTCCAATCAGCTCTCGAATGCTATTGCACATGCAAGGCAACCCCCTCGGGCTGGTCAGCGCCTACCCAGCCTCCCCTGGGTGGCCTCGGCCACATCTGTTATCCTCCAGGGAACCCAAACTGCTCTGAGGACCTTGGAGGCTCCACCCATACCGCGTTTGCCCTTCTGTCTAGCAAACGCTACCCTTCAGGAAGAGGTTAAGCTACCCTTCCCGCAGTCTGAGGCACCGAGTCATGTTTTATTTCAATGCCTGGTAGACCCCCTTGGCTGTCCTTCCGCAAGCCCACGGAGGGAGCGCAGGCCTCGGCCCACACACACTCCCAGGACTTGTAGACGGTAGCATACATAATTTGTCTCTTCAGTGCTGGGGATGGAATCTGGGTCCTGACACACACCAGACAAGCGCTGCACTGGGCTATGCTGCCGACACTGGGCACAGATTTTTGAATAAAGTGTTTTGGGATTTCTCAAATCCCAGCACTTTGTGTCTCGTAGTTTGGATAGACCCTTAGTTATTGTTACAAATTAGCCCAAGTGTGGCGGCACACACCTGTAATTAATCTTGTCAGAGGCAGAGGGATCAGGAATTCAAGGGCAGACTCTGCAAATATAGGAGGCTATAGGGGATCCCACCTTACAAAAACCAAAACATATAAAGTTTTAAATTATAATTTTAGGACTAGGTATATATTAAAGAAAAAGCCAGTTAGTTTCACAGAGTATTTCAAGCGTAGATGTGGAATATCACATTCTGTAATGATGGCCTTCAGTCAGATTCTGCCATCCAACTACCTGGTAATGACTGAAAGCCCGTGTGTTGGAGGTTAAAAGCCACATCCCGCCTCCCTGCTCCCCCCCCATCCCTCCCCCTTCCTACTTCCCTTCCAGGGTGACAATCAAAATCAAGCCCCAAACATCCTTGGTTAAGTGTTCTGCAGCAGAACCTTGTGAATTCAGTGTGAGAAACTTTTTCTTTCTTTCTTTCTTTCTTTCTTTCTTTCTTTCTTTCTTTTCTTTTCTTTTCTTTTCTTTTTTTTGGATTTGGTGTTTTTTGTTTTTTTTTTTTTTTTTTTGTTTTGTTTTTTTGAGACAGGATTTCTCTGTATAGCCCTGGCTGTCCTGGAACTCACTCTGTAGACCAGGCTGGCCTCGAATTCAGAAATCCACCTGCCTCTGCCTCCCAGAGTGCTGGGATTACAGGCATGTGCCACCACCCGCCCAGCTTTTTTTTTTTTTTTTTTCCTTTCAAATCAAACACAGTTAGCGGGGCAAGGGCGGTTAGCCAATCCCGGCAGGCTGTGAGGTCGAGCTCCCACCAACGGCAGGGGTTTCAGTCACCACTGGCAGGGAGAAAGGGTAGGAGCTGTTTTGGCCTAGTGTGCTGTCGGCCAGAGAGTACCCTTTTTACAAAAAAGCCTCGCCTCGCTCAGATCCTTTCTATGTATTTTATCATGTGTTTGTTTCGTGTTAATAAACACTGGTAAAAGTTATTAAAATTTTAAATACAATGGGCTGAGTTCATAAATTTAGTACGCACTTAAGACAATTTATTCCTCATTAGCTCTAATTATCCTATAATAATAAATTTCAAATAAAAAACAAAACAAAGCAGGGAGTGAGCAATGAGTTGTACCTGGAGTCCCAGCACCCAGGAGACTGAGGCAGGGGGACCGTCATGAGTTCCTTGTCAGAGTGGCTATAAAGTAAGGCCTTGTCTCATAAGCCAAAACAAATAAAACGCTAGCATTGCCACAGCAACTACATCTATATGACTTATTTGACTCAATAATTTTTTGCTCCGGGAAAGAGGAAAACAGACAGCCAAGGAGAAATCAAGGCCTAGCAGACACGCCTCATCCACATAAAGGGTTTTACAAAGGCCAGACTGAAGGCTTGGACCCAGCCTGATGCAGAGAGAGAAAGAGAGAGAGAGACAGACAGACAGACAGACAGAGTCTACGCAGGAGAGCCAAAGCGAACTTTTCCTTTGTAAGCTGACTACTGGCTCCTAGAAACAGTGACAGAAAATTAGTAGTGATCACCACCCAGGGTCCAAGGGGTCAACTCCAAGTGTCAGTATGATATAAGAGAATTAGAACAAACATTTAGAAGTTTGTATTTCCAGAACTAAAAAAAAAAAAAAAAAAAAAAAAAAAAAGGAAATCCTGGAAATTACAAATATACCTCAAACAAAAGAAAAATATTATATTATTTTCAGCCTTTCTCTATCCTTTCCCTTTTCCCTCCTCCCCTCCCTCCCTCCTTTTTCTTCCTTCCTTCTTTCCTTTATATTTAGGTGGGCAGAGGATGACATAAGGGTCTCACTCTGTAGACCAGGCTGGTCTCGAACTCAGAAATCCACCTGCCTCTGCCTCCCAAGTGCTGGGATTACAGGCGTGGGCCACCACCGCCCGGTCATTTTTTTTTATTTTTAAAGTTATTTATTACGTATACAATGTTCTGTGCTGAATGTACACTTGCATGCCAGAAGATGGCGTCATATTTCATTACAGATGGTTGTGAGCCACCATGTGGTTATGGTAATTGAACTCAGGACCTCTGAAGAACAGTCATTGCTCTCAGCCTCTGAGCCTTCTCCCCAGCCCCGGTTCTGCATTCTTAACAGAGGAATTTACATTCCACCGAAGATAAAATTCAAGTACAAGTTGCAACCTGCAGAGCTAGAGCTGGTCCGAGCCTCACGCCCCTGCCTCGTGTGGAAAGAGGGGAACAAACCCTGTGGGTCCAGAAGTACCACCTTTCCTTTCTCGTGAATGACGCTTCCCACCTTGGCTGGGTTTTCAATTTGTTGCTTGGGCTGAAAGTGGGGTGTGTGAGAGCTGTAACCTCATACTCTAGAGGAGAAGGCTGGAGGGGCCAGCCTGGTTTACACAGCTAGTTCCAGGACAGCCAGGGCGACATAGTGAGACCTAAAAGTATGGGTGTGGTAGCTCAGGCCGATGATTTCAGCACGTCGATGGTAGGGACTGGGAGTTCAAAGGTCATCCTCAGCTTCCTAGCAAGTCTGAGGGCAGCCTGGGTTGGCGAGACCCTGTGTACCACAAGGCAGTATTAGGGAGAAAGCTCAGCAGACCAAGTACTTGCCTTACTAACACGAAGATGTGACTGTGTTCCCCAGAATTCTTATCTATAGTTCTTTCCTGACTTCCACACAGAGGTGTGGGAAGTGCCCTTCCCCCAGTAAATGTTATGAAAACCTCAACCTAAACAAGCAAGAAAGAAACAAGGTGGGCAGCACTTAAGGAATGACATTGAAAGCCTATTCTGAGGCGGGAGGGTCCGGCTGGAGGCCAGACTCAGGTAGCAAGACCTTGTCTCACAACAAAACCAAAATCCAATCCAAACTAGCCCCACAAAACACCAAAAGCTAAAACCAGAACAAAGCGAAACAGCAGTCACATGGGAGCCTTAGAAATGCTTTCTGGTTTGGTCGGGCGGAGAATCCCCAGGAAGCCAAGGCAGAAAGTCAAGGCTAGCCTAGGGCAGGAAGAATTGCCTCACCTTTCAGGAAATGGGGATTGTGCGGATTGGTTCAGGGGAGGAATGCAGCTCTGACCAGCCTGCAGCAACAGGCGGGGCGCAGGGGAGACTCTTTCTCTTTCAATGTTTCAGCTTCAGAGGAGAGGTGCTAACAATGCAAACCTCCAGGAGCACATCAGGCTGCATGTGGGTTCAGTGATGTGAAGTACAGGAAGGAGCAGTATTACTCAAGGGTGTGTGTGTGTGTGTGTGTGTGTGTGTGTCCCCGGAAAGGCCCAAACAGAATAACAAACAAAAAGGAGTGTGTCTAGAAGTCATGTGCGCGCGTGCGCGCGCACACACACACACACACACACACACACACACACACACACTGGCACACAGGCACGCACACACACCTGCAACAGATTTATTTATCATTTCAGTCTTTTTCACTTGGACACGTAGACACTCAAGAAATTAGTTACTCTTTGACAAGGAGAGAACAGACTCTATTTGAAGGCTTTGTGGAATTTCCTAGGGCTTGGCTCAACCCACTCTACTAGTCCTCCTTCCCTGTCAGCTGACTGCGACATGCCTCGTGTGAACTCCTCCTAAATATTTTCTGTGAAACCATCAATCAAATGCACTAGCATATACCAATAAGAGAGTAAGCATTTGGGGCTTTTAGCCAGGAAAGTGGAATTTTTTTCCCCTAGAATTAAGAAAAGGGCTGGAGAGACCGCTCAGCGGTTAAGAGCACTGACTGCTCTTCCGGAGGTCCTGAGTTCAAATCCCCGCAACCACATGGTGGCTTATAACCATCTGTAATGAGATCTGATGTCCTCTTCTGGTGTGTCTGAAGACAACTACAGTGTACTAAATAAATAAATTGTTAAAAAAAAAAAAGAGAGGAGAGAGGAGAAGGAGAGAGAGAGAGAGAGAGGAAGGAAATTACGTTCTAGATGATTAACAAAGCAAGATTTCCTATCTCATCTACTGTTATTTTCAGGAAAATTCTTTTCTCTCTCTGTAATTCAAGCTTGCCTGAACTCATGGTGATCCTCCTACCAAAGTCTTGAGATTGCCAGGGGGTTACAGACATGAGTCACCATTTGTTGAAACCAATGTATGTGTGTAATCCAAGGTAAGGATGGACAGATAGGTGGGTCACGGAGCCTGGTGGCCAGCTAGCCTGCCAACTAGTTGAACCCCAGGTCCAGTGAGATCATGGAAAGATCTGCTCTCCAAAAAAGAAAAAAGAAAATAGGTTAATGAGACAGCGTTTCTCTGTGCAGCCCTGGCTATCCTAGAACTCACTCTGTAGACCAGGCTGGCCTCGAACTCAGAAATCCGCCTGCCTCTGCCTCCCACTGGTTGGAATTAAAGGTATGTAACCACCACACCTCACTTTCTTTTGGCCTTTTTTGAAGAGAGGATCTCACTATGTAGCCCTGGCTGTCCTGCATTGTAGACCAGGCTAACCTTGAACTGAAAGAGACACACCTGCCTTAAAGGTGTAAGCCATGGGAGACTACACATGGGAGGCAAAGTTGATTCTCAAGCCAGGTGTTGTGGTGCATGCCCATAACCCCAGCCTCTGGGAATAGAGACAAGAGGTTCAGAGTTCGAGGACAGAGTCTAAGACCAGCCTGGGCTACATGAGATCCTGTCTCCTCCCCACAGAGACGTTGACTCAGTGCACTGTGAAGCGTCCCCCACTTCACTCCTTCACCCCCTCCCACCATCTCACCTGGACCTTCCCTCAGACGCTCAGATTCCCTAAAACCAAGGATGGAGGGAGGAAGAGCGGGGCTTAGGGAAAATAGGATTTTGCTGACCTATGGATAGAAATGGTGACTTCTCAAAGCATTAAGTGATAAAAATTTTCTTCTGAACAAAATGGCTTGTTTATATAAGAAACACGCACAGGAGGATATGCTGGCCAGTTGTACGTCAACGTGACACAGATTAAAGTCATTTGAGAAAAAGGACTCTCAGCTGAGAAAATGCACCTGTGGGAAAGCTTGGGGTCCGTTTTTCTCATTGATGATTGATGGGGCAGGGCCCTGTTCACTGTGTGGGGTGCCATCCCTGGGTTCTATAAGAAAGCAGGCTGAGCCAGCCAGTGAGTAGCACCCCTCCATGGCCTCGGCATCAGCCAGTTCCTGGCCGCAGGTTCCGGCCCTGACTTCCCTCAGTGACCGACTGTTACCTGGAAGTGTGGGTGGAATAAGCCCTTTCCTCCCCAGGCTGCTTTTGGTCCTGGTGTTTTATCACAGCAATAGAAACCCTAATGAAGACAGGGAAGCACTAATTTCCAGAATGTTTCTACCTTTTCTACATTTTCTGCATTCCAAATGTTTGGTAAAAATTGTATTAGCTTTACAATAAGCAAAAAAGAAGAAGAAGAGAGAAGGAGGAGGAGGAGGAGGAAGAAGAAGAAGAAGCAGAAAAGAAGAAGAAGAAAGAAGAGGAGGAGGAAGGAAGGAAGGAAGGAAGGAAGGAGGAGGAGGAGGAGGAGGAGGAGGAGGAGGAGAAGGAGAAGGAGAAGGAGAAGGAGAAGGAGAAGGAGAAGGAGAAGGAGAAGGAGAAGGAGAAGGAGAAGGAGAAGGAGAAGGAGAAGAAGAAGAAGAAGAAGAAGAAGAAGAAGAAGAAGAAGAAGAAGAAAGAAGGAAGAGGAAGAGAGAGGAAGGAAGGAAGGAGGAGGAGGAGGAGGAAGAAGAAGAAGAAGGAGGAGGAGGAGGAGGAGGAGGAAGAAGAGAAAGGAAGGAAGGAGGAGGAGGAGGAGGAGGAGGAGGAGGAGGAGGAGGAGGAGGAGAAGAAGAAGAAGAAGAAGAAGAAGAAGAAGAAGAAGAAGAAGAAGAAAGAGGGAGAGGAAGGAAGGAAGGAGGAGGAGAAGGAAGAAGAAGAAGAAGGAAGAAGAAGAGAAAGGAAAGGAAAGAAGAAGAAGAAGAAGAAAGGAAGGAAAGAAGGAAAGTGATATTTTGTATCTACTAAGCTAATTCAGTAGTTTCAAATCTGGGCCTGGAGAAGCAGCACATGGTATGAGTGCTCGCTGCTCTTCCAGAGGACCCAGGTTCCGTTGCTAGCAGCCACATGGTGACTCACACTTATCCACGGTCCAGTTCCAGGGACTCTGATGACTTCTTCTAACCTCCATGGACACCAGGCGCCCGTGTGGTGCACACGCAGGCAAAAGAGGCACACACATAAAATATAATAGTTAAAAATCCCACAAAACCAACAACTGGTGAAGCTTTCAGGGCGATGCGCTCGGGCGGCCCTGGTTTGGAAGTAGCTGAGCATACATAAGAGAAACGCCCAGAAGAGTGTCTCTTCTAAATATGGTATACACAGTGGAATTCAGCCCAAGAAATTACTCAAGACAAGACATTTCTGCCAAGATGCTTGGAGCTAGAAGAGAAACGAATTACTGGGAAGTGATGACACAGCACCACGGAACCCGTCCCCATGAGAGGGGACTCGCGTGGACTTGGAAGATGTTCTTAGGCCCACGTAACAAAGACGAACAGAAAAAGTAAAATAAGGTAAAGGCCACACAAAACGCCGAGGTGATAGTGATTGAAACCAGTGTATAAAACCCATATATGCTGGGCCGTGGTGGCACACGCCTATAATGCCAGCACTTGGGAGGCAGAGGCAGGCGGATTTCTGAGTTCGAGGCCAGCCTGGTCTACAGAGTGAGCTCCAGGACAGCCAGGACTACACAGAGAAACCCTGTATCGGAAAAAAAAAAAAATAAAAAAAATAAATAAATAAATAAATAAATGAATGAATCTAGTAGAATAAGCCCATTCCATTCCCACACTCAAGGAGGCACACATAAACTGGCTCTCTGATGCGGGCTGTAGAGTGGATATGGATAAGGTCAGGGTTGACTGTGGTGCCTCTGTTCTCTCAAAGGCTGGAGAGATGGCTCAGAGGTTAGGAGCACTGGCTGCTCTTCTGGAGGTTCTGAGTTCAAATCCCAGCAACCACATGGTGGCTCACAACCATCTGTAACGAGAACTGACACCCTCTTCTGGAGTGTCTGAAGACAGCTACAGTGTACCTACATATAATAATAAGATAAATCTTAAAAAGGGTGGGGGCTCACTCCACACATGTTCTCACGTGTCACCATTAATGCAAAACTAAAGAAAACAACCAGTGTTATTTCGATGATCCGGCTTATTTTCAGTCTGAGACCCACTGTATAGCACAGGCTCTAGGCAGGACTCATATTCATTTTGTAGCCCAGGCTGGCCTAAAATTCCCCAGCACTGGGATTGCAGGGTGAAAGTGTCATCATCTCATCTGTCAGAGGCTGCCTCTGACTGACAGTTTCTGAGTTATACTTACACAGTCTTACTCCTGAAGGGAGACCAGTGCCCAATTCTTCTCAGAATTTCCCAAATTCCCAACCAAACATGTAGCTTCTGATCAAAGCCTTGTCTGTGTGCTAAAGATGAAACTCTGCCAGCAGTAACCATCACCTCATTGCAAACACACTGGTTATTTTTCAAATAGATAAAATTTCCTAACACTTTAACTGAGATATTGGACTAAACAGCCAGATACAGTGGTGCATATCTTGAACCCTAGCACTAGGGAGGCAGAGGCAGGAGGATCTCTGTGAGTTAGAGGTCAGCTTACTGTACAAAGTGAGTTCCAGAGCCAGCTAGGGCTATACAATGAGACTCTATTTCAAATACACAAGCTCACACGTACATATATCAAAACAAAGCAAAGTGTGTATGTTTGAGTGTATATGTGGGAGTGGGAGTGTGGTGTGTGTGTGTGTGTGTGTGTGTGTAATGGGAGTGAATACTTCTAGACTAGGTCTTGCAAACACTAGCCAAAAACACCACTTAACTATAGTTTCAGTCCTGGACAAAACTTTTAAAAGTGACTGATGATATTTCCTACACAGGGGCTGGAGATATGGCTCAGCAGTTAAGAGCACTGACTGCTATTCAGAAGGTCCTGAGTTCAAATCCCAGCAACCACATGGTGGCTCACAACCATCCGTAATGAGATCTGATGCCCTCTTCTGGAGTGTCTGAGGACAGCTACAGTGGACTTATATATAGAAAATAAATAAATCTTAAAAAAAAAATGTCCTACATAGATGCTTGCTCTGAAATAGCTATAAAACCAAGGGACAAAGGACTGTTTCCTAGGAAGTTAAGAAAGGCACACACAGAACACCCAGACCCCAAACCTCCCCAGGTGAGCCTCAGAACATACGTTTTCTAATGAGTTTAGTCACGCGGTTGCCCCATGTCAATGCTGATCCTGCAGGATCTTTCTCTTTCTCTCCCTCCGCCTCCCTTTTCCTTCCTTCCTTCCTTCCTTCCTTCCTTCCTTCCTTCCTTCCTTCCTTCCTTCCTTATGCAGGGTCAGGAACCCACACAGGGGATCACATTGTAGCTTGGCTTGCCTCGGCCTCCCGAGTGCTAGGATTATGGGCAGGAGCCATGGGACAGTATGTTTAGTTCAGGGTTGTTCTTTATGTGATGCCCCGCCCCACACACTTTGACTATTTCTTTAAACAGGCTTGTCTTGACCCATCTCTCACTAGACATTTACAAGAAGAGAGCTCTCTCTCTTTCAGAGTCTTACACATAATCAGCATTTTTGTTTTCGGCTGTCCCAGTCGTTTCCTACCTTGGGCCAGTTCTGACACGCACAAGGCCTTTACACTGAACCCACATTGTGTGTGCTGCATGACATCAGCCGTCCCACCCGGCAGGGTCTGTAAGGAGACTTACAATGCCGCTTTGAATCACCACAAAGCCCCTTCCTCTCTATTTAGGATTTCTTACATTTTTCCCCCTTCCATTTAAAATTCTTCTTCCCATTTAAATAAAAATCTTTTTTTCTTTTTTAGATTAAAACCATAAAGGGGAAAGAGGGAGTTGGCAGGCCTGGGAGACTAAAAAAGCTGAGAACGGAGTTTAAGGCAAGCCATAAAACCGCTTTGCGGTTATGTCTCCCGCCGATTGGTTCCAGCATTAAGGCAGAGCTAAAGCACAAACTCAGAAGAAGAAGAAAAAAAAAGCCTGAAAATTCTCCCTATTTCAAAGATGTGTCCAGTTAGACCTTTCCTGGGCAGGAAGGCAGCAGGCCAGGGAGTTACTGGAAGGAACTGACAGCCCCAGCCCTGACATAACCCAGGATTCCAGGATGAGTTATCTATTTTCTTTATCTCAGAAGGAATGCCACATACTATTACTGCACCCATACAGGGATCTGGGCCAAATATTTAGCTTGAGAAAAGACAGCTTTCCCAGGGAGCTGGACTCTCAGTAAACGACGACTTTGCTATCCGTCAGATCTGTTTGTTTCATTACGAGGGCCCTCGTAACAAACCATTCCGTACACAACGCCAGATACGTAGGAAAGTCTGAGCAAACTGGAAAACCTGACCAGTCCTGCAGCCCCTGGAGTGCTCTGTAAGGCATGAGCATGTGCAACTCATTTTCTAGTTAAGTAATTCCCTCTGGGGACTTGGTGTGCAATGCACACGAAAGATCCAATTTCATTAGCAGATGCAGGAAAATACAGCCCTGTGCATTTGCAAGTCAAAACTCCTGAAAGCTACACTAGCCTGGCTCTCAGCGCCGGGTTTTCCTGGGAGAGGAGTTTAGCTGATAAGAAACATTTGTTGGGAGGCACAGATGAGCAAGTTGAGAAGAGAAGGGGCTCAGCTAGCTCGGAGCCAACCAAGCCTCGGTCTTAATGCTCAACTCTGTCCTTAACCCTCAGCCTGCAGCTGCGCTCCACGCAGATAGCGAGTCAAACAGCAGTTTTACCCTCAAGGCTGCAGATGACAAAAGACACAAGAAGACAAATTAAAAGGGTAAGAGTCTGAAAGCACACAGTCCTGTCTGTATCTAGACTCTTCAATTTTAGGTACCAACCTGAATCCCAGAATGAGTCAGACTTAATAGGAAACAGGACGGGGACTCAAATCCCAGCATCCGTAAATAGTTCATTTGAGACTTTTATGAATGCAACTCGAATCAAAAGACACAGTGATCACACAGTGACTGCTACAGCTGGCCAGACATAGAAAACCAGCCTCCATGAGTACAGGTTTTCCCAAAGTGAGCTCTACACCCCTCCAGCTCTTACCTTGGTTTGGCTGTGTTCACCTTTCTCAAACATCATCTTTAGTCTGTTCAGTGGAACGTTGTATTTCTCTATTTTGCCTGAAGTTTCTGTGTTGTCGCTGGTTTCGGGCTTCTCTGCTTCACGCCTGGAATCTCCCAGACCGTTTTCCATGTTTTGGCTCTCCGTGGCCTGGGCTTTAAACTCGTGGCTGTCCTCTAAGCGGGGATACCGACACTGAATAACAGCTTCCGGACGAGATCCGGATCGAGGTTTGGGCTGGGTTTGCTCTTCCCGGTCAGCGCTGGCTCCAGGAGCAGGCTTGCCTGTCACTTCGGCAGAGGGGTGGTCCGCTGTGTGCCCACCCTCACTGCTGCTGTTTGGCAGTGAGTCTGTGTGGAATTCTGCCCCAGCCGCCGGGTTCTCCCACTTCTTCTTTAACACAGACAGGGTCCCTCTCCTAAAGTGCTGGGGGAGACTTTCAGTGTTCTAGAGGAACAAGAAGTAAGTACCAGTTACAACTTGCCTGCTGCAACAGCCAAACATGCGTCTTTGTAAAATGAAAGTTAAAACTCCAAGCTGTGCCTGGTCCACCGCCGGTTCACACAGCTGTGAACAGTTACTGCCCCGCCACAAGGAGCGAGCATCCACCCCGGGCCCAGAGAGAGGAAGAGGGAAAAAGTCAGGAGCTGAAGCAGGAAGTGATAAAACAGGATAGCCTTATAAGGACAAAGAGAGTAGCAGAGACAGCCTAGATCTCGTGGAGTTACATTGAAAAGGAGAGACTTTTTTCTCCCGAGACTCTTCCAGAAACCAAGAAGAAAAGGCAGATAGCTAGGTGCCTTCAACATTGTAACTATATTTGAATAGAAGTTCACCCAGGTATGCCACAAAAGAACAAGAGTATGTAATGCTAGGAATTCTTTCCTAACCAAAAAAAAAAAAAAAAAAAAAACAAGACAAAGATACAGTAATTATGCAATTCCAATTATAACTTTGGAGATCAATGTCAGAGCCTGGACCTATCGAAAGAGTCTGGAGATTTACAGTTTTAGGATGGGTGAATTAGCATATAGCTGATTGAATTTACATGCACATTAACAGTTTTCTTACAGGCTCTTAGGTCAAACGGGGACCTTGTTTCATGGCTGGCAAATTCTCTACCACTGAGCTGTATTCCCAACCCTCGGATTTTATTTCTGCATAACAATCTAATCTTTCCTCCATCCCTCTCTCTATTATTTATCTATATCTACTTTGTAGCCATCTTGGAAAAAGCACTATTTTACAGATAATTTGGTTGAGAAATACACAGGTCTTAGAAGAGAGCCACCACTCACTTTGACACACAGACACACATTTACCCGCACACATAAGAGAACAGTTTGCTTTCACTTGGGTCAAAAATGATACAATGGATTGGAGATCAACCAGCAAAGTGTCAGTGACATTAGAAGATAATAGTGGGAACATGCTTGTTGAAGTAAAATTAAGCATCCTGTGTTTTGAAAGTCCTAATCGAAGCAAACGCCACAAACCGCTAGTACCTTCGTCCTCTCCATCCCTGCCTGCTGCCTGTGCTGCCTCAGGGTTCCAAGTGGGAAAGAAAGGGCAGCCAGCCCAGGACAGGAGAGGTCAGAGAATTAGGGGATTAGCAGCTATACTGGGAATTAGGTCTCTGGCTCCTTCTCTTCTGAACACACTAAGAGCCACTTCACTGTGCTGCAGCGAGGCATGGACAGACAGAGTTACAGGAGACCTGACGGATCCTCAGATTTAAACCGTGGCCAGAGGCTGCACATACAGCTCAGAGAAGAAACACAAAAGGCTCCTGCCAGGTATGACTGCACAAATCCCAGTTTCCCAGTTACTCGCTTGGGAGGCTGTGACAGGGGAATTGCCTGAGCCCAGGAGTTTAAGGCTCACCTGTACCACATAGACCCTGGGTCAAAAAATAAAAATAAAAAGCATCCCCCAAAGCAAGTGCTACTAGCAGCATGCCAGACCTCTTACCTCCCACCACAGACTAGATGAATCACCCAGGCCTCTCCCTTCACTTGCCCTGCCTACCTGGCCCGCACAGGAGCCCTGAGAGGCAGAGCCACATCCACTTTGGTGACTGGACCCTACCTTTTTCAGATACACAGATCACTGTACTTTTTATTGATACGGAAAGATGCTTTTCAATTAAAAAAATAAAGCAAATTATAAGTCAGGAAGATCCCATTTTGAGTGATTATAATTATGAGCATATAAAAGTAGTCTAGAGGTAATCCAGATGTTTACGGCTCATTTACTTATGTGCATGCATGTTTGTCTGTGTGCGCATATGTGCCCCTGTGAGGCAGCCATGAGACAGCCTCATGTGTCAGTCCTCTGATACTAACTTTTTTCCTAAAGCCAATCTCTCCCTCTCCTGGAACTCACAAAGTAGGCTAGGATACAGGCTGGACAATGAGCCTCAGAAGCCATTCTGTCTCCAATCTCTCCACAGTTGAGACTACAAGAAAGATTACGCTTAATTGTTGTTGTTGGTGGTGGTGGTGGTGGGTTTTTTGGGTTTTTTTGGTTTTTTTGTTTTTCGAGACAGAGTTTCTCTGTATAGCCCTGGCTGTCCTGGAACTCACTCTGTAGACCAGGCTGGCCTCGAACTCAGAGATCCACCTGCCTCTGCCTCCCAAGTGCTGGAATTAAAGGCGTGCGCCACCACCACCCGGCACCGCTTAATTGTTTTTTAAACAAGGGTTCTGGGGACTGAACTCCAGTCCCACATCTGCAAGGCCAGCACTTCGCTGAGCTGCCTCCCTAGAGATGGACTCGGGGCTTTGTATTCTCCTTTTACAATAAATATGTTTGGGCTGCAGGGATGGCTCAGCGGTTAAGAGCACTGACTGCTCTCCCAAAGGTCCTGAGTTCAAATCCCAGCAACCACATGGTGGCTCACAACCATCCATAACGGGATCTGATGGCCTCTACTGGTGTGTCTGAGGACAGCTACAATGTACTCATATAAAACAAATAAATCTTTAATAAATATGTTTATCATATGACAACCGGGAAAACAAAACTAAGCTCTTCAAACACTTTCACAGAGAATTAAATAAAAGTGATACTCCTATTAGCAGTGAAAACTCAGCTCTGCTTATGATGAGCGGAAGGGGACTGGGTGGCAGAGTATGAGCAGGGTCCCACATGAGGCACGATGGAGGACGTCCCTGTAGAGAGCATCTTCAGAGAGTGAGCACGCTCTTCATTGAAAAATGCTCCCTCCCCCTCCTCCTCCTCCTTCAGAACCCCCTCCAATGCTTACTGGTGACATAAAGCTAGTTGTTCCTCTGGTTCTAACTGTATCGTCGTTTTTCTTTCTTGTGGTGGATAAGTGTAAGAGAATATAATTGAGAGTCAGAATGTTAAAATCCAAAACGCCAGGCTCCACATTCCAAGTCTGCAGCATTTCACTGGAATGCACAGACCTGGGTCTGGCTAATTTCAGTCTGTGTTATTCTTATCGACAACTCTTTCAAAACGAAATTTAATCAAGCAAGCAGGTGCTCCTGCTAGAAAGGAGGTGAAGGACAGCAGACCCAGCACGGGGGTGGGGGTGGACTGCAGACCCAGCCCCCCCCCGGAGGGGGGGGACATGGCAGAACCAGCACAGTGGGGGTAGGGGGGTACGGCAGACCCAGCACCAGGGGGGCACGGGGACAGACTGCAGCCCCAGCCCCGGGGACTGGAGGATCACAATGTTTTTAGCTAACACGTGAGGCTGTATCTTAAGAAACATTTAAAAAAAAAAAAAAAAGAAAAGAAAAGAAAAAAAAAAGCCGGGCGTGGTGGCACACTCCTGTAATCCCAGCACTTGGGAGGCAGAGGCAGGCAGATTTCTGAGTTCGAGGCCAGCCTGGTCTACAGAGCGAGTTCCAGGACAGCCAGTACTACACAGAGAAACCCTGTCTCGAAAAACCAAAAAAAAAAAAAAAAGAAAAAAGAAAAAAAAAGAAAAGAAAAGAAACATAAAAAAAAGCAATAACAAAAACCACCACCCAAGTCGGGTGGTGGTGGTGCACGCCTGTAATCCCAGCACTCTGGGAGGCAGAGGCAGGCAGATTTCTGAGTTCGAGGCCAGCCTGGTCTACAGAGTGAGTTCCAGGACAGTCAAGGCTACACAGAGAAACCCTGTCTCGAAAAAACAAAATCCAAAAAAAAAAAAAAAAAAAAAAAAGAAAGAAAGAAAGAAAGAAATTGAAAAAAAAAAACAAAACAAAAAAAACAAACCACCACCCAGAAAGCCAAGCATACGGACTCATAGTGTGAGCCCATGCCTGGGACACCAAACAAGGAGGTCCCTGGGGCTTGCTGGCCAGCTAGGCTAGCATTACTGGTGAGCGCCAGGTGGGTGGGGCCTCAGCAGGAGCAGCACCTAATGTTGCTCTGGCCTTCACATGCATGTGTGCATGTGTGCACATATACAAGCAAACATACACCTACACACACATACTCAGCCTACCTCCCCAATCAGAACACATTAAAAGAAAATGGGCTCTTGGGCTGGAGCAGTGGTTCAGTGGTTAAGAGCACTGACTGCTCTTCCAGAGGTCCTGAGTTCAATTCCCAGCTACCACATGATGACTCACAACCATCTATAAGAGAGCCTAATACCCTCTTCTGAAGTGTCTTAAGACAGCTACAGTGTACTCATATAAATGAATAAATAAATAAATCTAAAAAAAAGGGGGGAGCTCTTGAAGGTACAACTTCAAGAGTGTTGAGGTCGATGTGGGGAAGCCCAAGGCAGCATGGGCTGACCTTGTTAAAGACACCACACCCACAAATCATCCCTGGGAGTGAGACCCAGGCCACGGCCTTCTTCCACCCATGTCTTTAGGACTAGAGGCAAGCTGAGATAGGGAAGAGTTACACAACAGAAATCATCAATAAAGCCAAAAACAAAAGGAACATTAGGCTGAGAGGCCTGGGCTGACCATTGGATAATTGTTTATATAGATAACCTACATCTTCTTTCTCTGTATTCTCTACAGGTAACATGTGTTATTTGCACAAGCTACCCCCATCCAGCCATGTGACTTTGGACAAGGTGTCCAGTTTCTATAAACTATTATAGAATATTTCTATAAACTATACATTCTATAGTTACTGTGCCCTTTATTCATGAGCCCTCGATCATGTATATAATCTAGCATTGACATTAGCAGGCTTATTATTATTATAAACACTGCCCAGCTTGAAGGCACAGGCCTGTAACCTCAGCTACTCAGGAGCATGACACAGACAATTACAAGTTAAAGGCCAACTTGGGCTACAGAGTGACTTCAAGACTAGCCTAGGTAATCCAGCATGGCCTTGTCTTTGTGTAGCCCTGGCTGTCCTGGAACTCACTCTAGACCAGCCTGGCCTCGAACTCAAAAATCCACCTGCCTCTGCCTCCCAAGTGCTGGGATTACAGGTGTGCGCCACCACGCCCGGCTCACAATCTTTTCTAAATCATTACAGTCATTTCTTTTAAGACAGCCTCGATCCACAGCTCAGGCTGCTTTGAACTGACCGCGTAGCTAAGGATAGCTAAGGATAACCCGGAACTTCTGATCCTCCTGCCCCTCCCCCAGTGCTGTGCTCGCTGCCTTTCCATCCCTATCCCTGTCCGAGTTGCTCTGCAAGCTTCTGCCTTTGCTTTAAGCCGGGCCACATTAGCCCTTCGCACATTTCCCAGAAACCCTTTTATCTTTGGAGCTGGAGCTCCAACCTTCCCAGGAAGAACTTTTTCTTTCTAGTCCTGGGATATCCTAACATGACTTCCTTGGGACATTTACATGCATGGTGCTTTCTGTTTGAATCTTTCCTCTCCTTGGCTCATGACCTCAGCTCTGGGTTACTTAAGTCCCAGAAGAGAGGGCCACACCTAAACTACTCTTTGCATCTTTTTCCTGCTGTTTTAAGCCAATAGTTGCTAAATGACACGTGTGTGTGTGTGTGTGTGTGTGTGTGTGTGTGTGATTATTTCCTCCACTAGAATGAAAATGCCTGAGATGTAGTCCATATTTTTAATGTCTAAAACAGAGCTCAGCACATAGTAGGCACCCTACAAAAACATGTTAATTAAATGGATAAAAGGAAAAATAGACAGGAGAGAGATGGCAAGAGCAGCCGGCGGCGGAGCAGCTAATGGTGCCTTTTCCTTTTGTTCTGTTTTTATATTTTTGGTTTTTTGACAGGGTTTTATACTGCAGGGAAGGCTGGTCTAGAACTCATCCTCCTGCCTCAGCTTTCTGAGTGCTAGGATTAATGGCATGAATCACCACCATCAAATGCTTTTTTTTTTTTTCTTCTGTTAATGCACCAGGGAGCTTGATTTTTGAAATCACAGGACGACGAAGCTGGAGACCCAGTTAATACTGCTCCAGAGAGAGCAGGCCAACGGGAAGCGCTAGGCACCCATCTAAGCCATGCTCCTATGACACTAAATCCTTCAGAGCTAAGGCTGAGGGACTCCTTCTTGACCTGTGAGATCAAAGTCAGCCTGGGTACAGAGTGAGACTCCATCCTAGAAAAAGGAAGCGGACGGGCCCAGCTAGAAGTTACTGCAGGGAGCGTGGAGAACGGACAGGCAGGGAGCCTGAGGGACCCGCAGCTGCTAACACGCTAACTGCACCTCGCTGGGCCAGCTTCAAGCAGAGAGCCTGGAGGAGGCAGAGGAGGAGGGGCACAGCTGCAGTCTCCTGTCAATCGCTCCATTTGGAGGCCAGGACGGCGGCACCTGCTCTCATTTTCTCTCCTTTTCTCAGTACAGGGAAGGGGGGCGGGCGGGGGGCGTCCAAAGTAAAACATTGAAACATTGAAACACTGCACCCATGCCAGTGTCCCCCAGCAAATGGCTTGCTGTCAGACCAACTGGCACAAATGTCGGGCTCAGCTGTCACGCCGCCCAAGCCGCACAGAGGGGCAGGTGGCCAGGCCACACAGACTGCTTAAGTTCCACATGCCCTGGGGTCTCTGAGTACTTACGTTTTTCTTCCTTTCCATGTTTGATTCTTCAGCTGCTTTCTGGTACCTTCAGAGAAGGGAGAGAAAAGATATCAGGTTAAACTTTGCTTTTACTCTTTTCGTTGTTAGAAACCTATTTTGCAGACCTGTTTCTGCCAGCTTTTGCCTCCCAGGAGTGGCAATGGGCCCTGGACCATGCTCTGATATAACACAATGAGTCACAAGGATGCGGTCAAACATGAGAAACACTGCAGACGGTGTGGGTGTAGACGGAGCTTAGGCGCTGGAGTGCTTACCCAATACCGCACAACCCTGGGCTCCATCCCCGGCACTGTCCAAACTAGATATGTGTCCTGGCGGTAGGGTCAGGTGTTCAAGGTCAAACTCAGCTACACTGAGTTTGAGGCCAACCTGTACTACATGAGACCAAAAACCAAACAATAAAACCAAAGCCTTTGGAATTAGTCAACTAAAAGCAGCATTCCATGAATTCTATTGCACAGACCCCCCTCGTCCCACATACAGCGACATCTCTGCAATCTTAGCTGCTGCTGACATGTCTATGAGGTAGTCTCACTACCTGCAATGCCTGAACTCAGACCAAGCTAAGGTATCGATATGAAAGATGCAATCACTCAGCTCATTCATCTGAATGTGATGATATGTGGTTGTTTAGTTCTTCACTTGAAGGGGGAAGTGCATACATGTGTGCAGAGGTACGTATACCCACTAGAGTATGTACAGAGGACACAGAAGGACATGGGATGTCTTCATCTCTTTCTTTCTGTCTTTTCCCTGCATACCCTGAACCCAGAATCAGTAATCTAGCGATCATCCTGTTTCTGTTCTTCCCAGCTCTGGGGTCATGACTGGCTTGCTTATTTTGTTGTTGTTATTTGTTTGAGACAGGGACTTCTTATGTACTCCTGGCTGGCCTAGAATGCTTCATGTAGACCAGACTGGCCTTGAACTCAGAGACCCACCAGCCTCTGCTTCCTGAACGATCAGATTAAAGACGTGCACCACCATGCCCATCGTGTTCAGTTTTATTTTGTTTTGTTTTGTTTTGTTTTTGTGGGTTCTGGGGATCCCAAGTGAAGTCCTTATACGGCGAAAGCGCTTACCCACTGAGCTCCGTCCCCGGCTCTGTCTCTTTTTTAAAACACAAGGTCTCACCTGTGTTCCAATCTTGACTTCAATTGTGATCCTGCTTCCACCCCACAAGTACTGTTCAGACATGTGTACCACTGCACGGGTTTTACATGGTGCTGGTACTGAGCCCAAATGGACACCAGGGAATCACTTTACCCAGTGAGCTACATCTCCAGTAGAACATATTTTACTTAACAAGTAGAAAGCAAGCATGCCACACCGGGAAGGCGACAGGGAAGGCGACAGGGAAGGCGGGCTCATCACACATCACTGTCGGGAAGGTAAAAACCTCTTTGGAAGGCATTCGTCGCCTTCGTGCCAAAACTAAACACAAATGATAACTTTTATTCTCCAACTTTATCCTATAGACACCATTACACAAGAAAAATGATTTCTAAAGTTAGTTCATTTACCATGGCATTAACCGTAATAGCTGCAGGGTGAAGACAGGCTGGCCGCCCTGTGGCAGTCAGTGAATGAGTGACAATGTGATGTTAGTGGACTCCCTGGAAGCAGGAACTCAGACAAAGGGAAAGTGATGATTTGAATGTCCATTGTTTCACCACAAGGTAAGCTTAAGAATGGTAAATTTTATGTTATCTATTTTATCACAAGTAAACATAGAGGCCTGGGCATGAAAATAGATAGCACAGAGCAAGGACGCAGGGCAGTGGTGGCGCACACCTTTAATCCCAGCACTTGGGAGGCAGAGGCAGGTGGATTTCTGAGTTCGAGGCCAGCCTGGTCTACAGAGTGAGTTCCAGGACAGCCAGGGCTACACAGAGAAACCCTGTCTCGAAAAACCAAAACCAAAACCAAAACCAAAACCAAAACCAAATATAGAGCAACAGAATAGAATAATCCAGAAATAAGCCCTTACATACATGGTCAAATGATTTCTGACAAATATGCCACAGTCATCCGGAGGGGAGGTACAGTTATTTCTACAACATGGTTGTGAAGATGTGACATCCACACACAGGAAAATAACAAGAAATACAACATCTCACAGAATTCCATGTACAAAATTAACCAAAAGCTGAAATGATAAAACTTAGGGGAAACACACACACACACACACACACACACACAAACACACACACATATACACACAAATAAACACACATACACATGCATACACATACATACACACACATATATACACACATGCACACACATATACATAATACACACAAATAAACACACATACATACACACAGAGCAAAGCTTTATGATTGGGTTATTTTCTTTTTGTTCCAAAAACATCTATCTATTCTATTTTATGTGTAGATGTGTGTGCTTGAGGATACGTATGTGTGTGCAGGGCCCACAGACGTCAGGAGAAGACATCAGAGTGCCTGGATCTGGGATTAAAGATGGCTGTGAGCTGCTAAGTTGGTGCTGGGAATGACACTCCAGACCTCTACGAGAGCAGCCAGGGTTCTGAACTATGCAGCCATCACTCCAGCACTTCCTTTTTAAAAAACAAAATCTTGCTGTGTAGTCCACCCTGACCTAGCATTCACTATAGACCCCAGGCTGGCTTTGATCTTTGAACTCGAGACATTCCTGCCTCGGCCTTCCCAGGATAGGCATTGTCTTAGTCAGGGTTTCTATTCCTGCACAAAACTTCATGACCAAGAAGTTGGGGAGGAAAGGATTTATTCAACTTACACTTCCAAGCAGGTCAGGAAGCAGAAGCTGATGCAGAGGCCATGGAGGGGTGTTACTTACTGGCTTGCTTCCCCTGGCTTGCTCAGCCTGTTCTCTTATAGAACTCAGGACTACCAGCCCAGGGATGGTACCACCCACTTGATCACTAATTGAGAAAATGCCCCACAGTTGGATCTCATGGAGGCATTTCCTCAAGGGAGGCTCCTTTCTCTTTGATAATTCCAGCTTGTGTCAAGTTGACACACAAAACCAGCCAGTACAGGCATGTACCATCAAATCCAGCCATGACATTGGATTTGTCAATGACTTCTTAGATATGATACCAAGAGAATAGGTAACTAAATAAAAATAGATGAAGTGAATTTTAACCAAATGGAAGACGGATGTGCACCACAGAACAGTATCCGCCGTGTCCAAGAGCCAGGAGGAAGGAGAAGGACATTTGGGGCACATATGTCTAGTGAGGAATTAATATCGCCTATACAGTAAAAGCAAATATAAACACAGAATGAATTCTGTACGGTGTATTCATTCTAAAAATAAATTCAAAACTGTTTCGTTTTCATTCAAGGACTAAGTACTGCCAGGCGCTGGGGAAGCTGAGGCAGGACTGAAGGCTTAAAGGCAGAAAAGGCCTGGAGAGCTGGGCTCAGAGAGCTGGTGCTAATTCCTGCCCCAGAGGATCTGATGCCCTCTTCTGGCCTCCTACCAACACTGCATGCATATGGTGCAAACATACATGCAGGCAAAACACCCATACGCACAAAATAGAAAGGAAGGAAGGAAGGAAGGAAGGAAGGAAGGAAGGGAGGGAGGGAGGGAGGGAGGGAGGGAGGGAGGGAGGGAGGGAGGGAGGAAGGAAGGAAGGAAGGAAGGAAGGAAATGAAAGAGAGAGAGAGAGAGAGAGAGAGAGAGAGAGAGAGAGAGGTGGCGAATGTGTATACAGCCTGTCTTACATGCCCACACACAAGATTTGGGTACCAGTAAAAGAAGGAAGGAAAGGAGGGGGGGGGGAGACGAAATATTTCTTGGTGTCTACTATGTCCCAAACACCAGGGGGAAAAAAAAAAGGAAAGGAAAATAAATAACCAACCACCCGTGGTAGTACTAATCTATTGTCAGCTCTTGGGAGGCTGAGGCAGGGGACAGAAGCCAAGGCCTTGCACTTACCAGGCAAGCCATCTACCACTGAGCTAGCATCTCCAACATGTAAGAAAACTGTCCTGAGTTCAAAGCCAGCATGGGTACTATGAGGCCCTATCTAAAAAATGGAGGGGGGGAGAGGGGGAGAGGAAAGAAAGAAGACAGAAAGGCAGACAGGCAGGCAGGCAGGCAGGCAGGCAGACAGGCAGGCAGGCAGGCAGGCAGACAGGCAGGCAGGCAGACAGGCAGACAGGCAGGCAGACAGGCAGACAGGCAGGCAGGCAGACAGGCAGGCAGGCAGGCAGGCAGGCAGGCAGGCAGAAAGAAAAGAGCCAAAATTAACACAATCCCTGCAGTTTGCACAGGAAAACTCCCGCCACAGGGCTGGGGGCTGGCTGGGGGCTCCGTGGGTAAAGGTATTTGCCAGGTTTTACAAGGTAAAGGATCTACCCCAAGGGTTGTCCCCGCCCTCCACACGTATGCTGTGGCATGTGCACTGTTGAATATATCCCCAAATACATACACACACATTAATTAATTAACTAAGGTGATAAAGTTCTATAATATAATTCAAACAAACCCATACAGGGCTGGAGTGTGGCTGCTGTCTAGTACTTGTAAATAACTGGATTTGGACTCTTAAAAAAAAAAGGCCGGGAGTGGTGGCGCACACCTGTAATCCCAGCACTTGGGAGGCAGAGGCAGGCGGATTTCTGAGTTCAAGGCCAGCCTGGTCTACAGAGTGAGTACTAGGACAGCCAGGATTACACAGAGAAACCCTGTCTCGAAAAACCAAAAAAAGAAAAAAGAAAAGGGGGAGGGGATAGAGGGGGAGAGAGACAGAGAGAGAGAGAGAGAGAGAGAAGAGAAGAGATCTAAATAATACATCTACCTATAGGATGAGTCCTTCAAAGAGAAAGAACAGATTGCTAATGAACAACTTAGTCTGTGGGCCATAAAAGTTAATGTCATTATAAATGTGTGCAGTAAATTAATATAGCAGCTGTTTTTCTTTATTCTAGCTAGCTTCCCAATAATGACACAGAGTCCAAGATTTATTTGTAACGTAAGAACACAATAACTAGTCATTATGATTCCATTTTAATGCTTTAATCTAATCTGGCTACCTCCCCCCCCAAGATATTTGCATTTTTATATTGCTCTGGCTCTCTGGGATTCAGGTGTGTTCTCCCATGATGCCTCTGGGGCCCCTTCCTAGTACTGATGTCCCTTTTCTTTCTGTCTCTGTCTGTTTCTCTTAGTCTCTCTCTCTCTCTCTCTCTCTTTCTCTCTCTGTGTGTGTGTGTGTGTCTTCTCTGTTTCTTTCTCTCTCCTTCCTTCCTTCCTTCCTTCCTTCCTTCCTTCCTTCCTTCCTTCCCTCCCTCCCTCCCTCCCTCCCTCCCTCCCTGGAAGTCCCACCCTATTCTCTCTATTGCCTCGTTATTGGCTTCTCCAGTTTTGATTGACAAGACAGAGAATAAGTGATGAGCATTGTTTACTCAAACTTGAGATGGGAGAGTCTGGACGTAAGCAGTACAGAGCAGTTGGTGAGAAGGAGAAAAGAGCATTTGAATGACACCAGGGGCACAAGGCGCACTTGCGTTACAAGACAGTAGGCAGCACTCCACCTGTCCCCACACTGCCCCACCCCTCAACAAACCTGGTTTTGTTTTGTTAAAAAATAAAATTAAATAAAAGAGCCAAACTATGCCTTTAATTCCAGCGATCAGGAGGCAGAGGCAGAGGCAGGAGGATCTCAGGGAGTTGGAGGCCAGCCTAGGCTACAGATCGAGTTCCAGGACAGTTAGGGCTACACAGAGAAACCATGTCTCAAAAACAAAAAACAAAGAACAAAACCCAAAAACCAAACCAAACCAGAAGAGCCTAACGAGCTCGCCTATGGAGCACAAAACCCAGCGCCGGACCCCAGTACCACGTAAGCCACAAGGTGGCATGCACCTGTAACTCCAGCACTGGGGTGGGTTGGGGGGTGGTGGAGACAGGAGCAATGGAAGGTCAAGGTCATCCTTGGCTACAGAACGACTTTGAGGCCAACCTGGGCTCTATGAGGCCCCGCCTAAAATGGGGAAAATGACTAGATTATTCCACAATGTACTCATGTGCTGAAATATATCATACTCCAGAAACATATATAATTATAGTTTTTCTGTTTTGTTTTGCTTTGTCTTTGAGACAGGGTTTCTCTGTGTAGCCCTGGCTGTCCTGGAACTCTGTAGACCAGGCTGGCCTTACGCTCAGGGATCTATCTACCTGCCTCTGCCTCCCCAGTGCTAGAACTAAAGGCATGTGCCATTACAATCAGCCTTCAATTAAAGATTTTAATTAAAAACTTAATAAAAGGAGAGCTTGGCTAGAGAAACAGCCTCTAGGCTGGGAAGACCTGAAATCCATCTGAGGAGGAAGCCGAGGGGAGCGTGTAATGGAGCCTGGGCACAAGGCGCCTGAGCAACGACCCCCAGGCCACAGTGTGCCCAGGCGCGGAGACACAAGGGCTGGGGTGGGGAGGGGGGCACTGGGAGACCCGGGGGAAAGCAGGCAGGTGGTGTGAAGGAGTTCTGAAGTAACGGAAGAGCAATGGCTGGACGCTGATTTGTCTTTTTTGGAGGGGTGGGAGGTGGTCAGAGGACAACTTCCAGAAGTCAGGTTCTGCCTTCTACACTGCGCCTGGAACTGAATTCAGGTCATGGGACTTGGCAGCAAGCGTCTTGATTTGATCTGCTTAGCCACCTCACTAGCACCATTATTATTATTTTTAATTAATTAATTAATTAATTAATTTTTTTGTTTTTGTTTTTGTTTTTTTTTGAGACAGGGTTTCTCTGTGTAGCCCTGGCTGTCCTGGAACTCACTCTGTAGACCAGGCTGGCCTCGAACTCAGAAATCCGCCTGCCTCTGCCTCCCAAGTGCTGGGATTACAGGCGTGCTCATTTATTTTTTATTTTATTATTTTATTTTATTTTATTGGTCTTTTTAAAAAGAGAGCTCCCAGGCTGGAGAGATTCTTAGCACTTAAGGGCACTGACTGCTCTTCCAAAGGTCCTGAGTTCAAATCCCAGCAACCACATGGTGGCTCACAACCATCCATAATGAGATCTGATGCCCTCTTCTGGGGTGTCTGAAGACAGCTACAGTGTACTTACATGTAATAATACATCTTTTTTTTTTTTTTTTTTAAAGTGAGCTCTCAGTGGGGTGGTTATGGAGGCACGTGTCTTTATTCTCAGCACTTGGGAGGAAGAGGCTGTCTCAATGGTTAAGAGAACTGGCTGCTCTTCCAGAAGACCCCTGTTCAATTTCTAGCACCCACATGGCAGCTTATAACTATAACTGTCTGTTCCAGGGGATCTGACTCCCTCACACATGCAGGCAAAACACCAACATACATAAAATAGAAATAAAATAAATTTTGAAAAGGAGGGAGCTCATGATAATTCTTTTATTTTATTTTGCTTTGTATTGTATTGTATTGTATTGTATTGTATTGTATTGTATTGTATTTTTGGTTTTTCAAGATAGGGTTTCTCTGTGTAGTTCTGGCTGTCCTGGAACTCACTCTGTAGACCAGGCTGGCCTCGAACTCAGAAATCTGCCTGCCTCTGCCTCCCAAGTGCTGGGATTAAAGGCGTGGGCCACCACTGCCTGGGCCTCATGATAATTCTTAACTGCAGTTCCAGGTGACCTATTACCTGTTTCTGGTTTCAAGGCACACATATGGTACACATACATATATGCTGGTAAAATTGTTTATATAATACAAGAAAAATTAGAAAAAAATCACAAAGTTCTCTGGCATGTAAGGAACAGGCTGGCGGGGTGTGGAAACAGATGTGTTAATCATGTGCAACACTCCTGCCTCGCCCAGGCTGCAGTGTTGGCGGAGGAAAGCAGACAGATGTGAGCCGTGACTCAGAGGCACAACCAACACCTGCAAATGAACGAACGAACGAACGAACGAACGAACGAACGAACAAACGGCAGCGAAGAGCTGACAGCTGAAGTCCAGGATGAGTCTCAAAGCCGGTGGGCCGTGCTGCGCACCTTCAACCCTGACACTCGGGAGGCGGGGAGGCAGATAGATCTCTGAGTTCCAGGACAGCCTGGTCTACATTGAGGGTTCTAGGACAGCCAGGGTTACAAGATGAGACCCTGTCTAAAACAACAACAACAACAAACCAACCAATCAAACACTCTTAGGCTTCTAAAATAAATCAATGGAAAAAAATGTTCACTGGGAAGGCAAATTCTGATGGAAGTAATGTTGGGAACTGGGTTGGATAATTTTATCAACCTGACACAAGCTAGGTTATTTGAGAGAAGGGACTTCCAATAAATAGAGAAAATTCTCCTATAAGATTTGGCTGTTGGCAAGCTGGTCAAGCGCATATTCTTAATTAATGACTGATGGGGAAGGGCCCAGCTCCTTGTGGGCGGACCACCCCGGGCTGGCAGTCCTGTAAGAAGGCAGGCTGGGCAATCCGTGAGGAGCAAGCTAGTAAGCAGCATCCCTCCACGGCTCTGTGTCAGCTCCTGCCTCCGGGCTCCTGCCCTGTTTGAGTTCCTGTCCTGACGCCCTACAGTGACGAGTAGTGATATGGAAGTTTAAGGCAAATAAATGCTTTCCTCTCCAAGTTGCTTTTGGTCATGTTGTCATAGTAACCCTAACCAGAACAGAGATCACGAAAAACCAAGCGTTCAGGGTCAGCCACGTTGCCTGCCCAGTGGGTGGCAGCCATGCTTATTACATTTTATATCTACCTGTGCTTGCACACATACACATGGAGTTGATTTTCTCAATCTACTATGTGCGTCCTGGAGGTGGAACGCAGATCATTAAGCCGGCAGCCAGTGCCTTTATCTGCTGAGCCATCTCGCTGCACCAGGCGGGAGCCATTAGACGCAAGCTTCTGAGCATCGCGGGAAGGGGGAAACGGCCAGAGGTCAAGGGAAGACAAAGGGGAACTCGGCGACACGGATGTTAGTCGTCGTCTTCTATGATAGAGAACTCAGCCTTGGCACCATGACCCCTGCTACCACCTCCTTCTCCCCTCCTGCTGCTCATGCAGCCCAGGCTCCATTGAAACTTGGTATGTACTGGAGGCTGGCTGCTAATCCTCCTGCCTCCGTCACCGAAGTGCTGGGATCAACAGCACCATCAACTTCAACTCAATTATTTAACGGTTATTTAAATTATTTCCAGTTTTTCACCACTGAAAATAGTGCTTTGGTGAATCTCTCTCCCTCTCCTTCCCTCTTTCCCCTCCCTGTCCCTCTCTGCCTTTCCCTTTCTCTCTCTCTCTCTATATATATATATGTACATATATATACATAAATATTTTTTCTCTAAGTGAACTAAAAGGACTTGAGAGACTGCCTTACGTAGGAACTGAGAACTAGAACTTAGACCTGACCTTTCACTTTTGTTTCCACACCCTGTGATAATCATCTACTGTTTATTACAGCAGTAATCGGTATGGAGAGCCAGACTCCACCATCGCACAGGCGTACAGCCGGTGAACTGTTCGCACACTGAGCTTGGTTGAATGAACATTTGGAGGTTCCTTTCCTTCACTGTCCTAAGAGAAGTGCAAATCCTTTTTTTTTCCCCCTGAGACAGGGTTTCTGTGTATAGCGCTGGCTGTCCTGGAACTCACTTTGTAGACCAGGCTGGCCTCAAACTCAGAAATCCGCCTGCCTCTGCCTCCCAGAGTGCTGGGATTACAGGTGTGTGCCACCCCCAACCCCACCCCACCTCCCCAACCCCCCACCCCACCCCCTGAGAGAGGTGCAAATCTTAAAGTGCCAAATGCTTGGGTTGTTTTCTTTGCTTTGTTTCCTTTGAACTAGGGTTTCACGGCCGTGAACGTGCTGTGTAGACACGTTCTGGCCCCTCCTACTGTGCTGGGTATGCCAGGCTGGCCCCTCCTACTGTGCTGGGTATGCACTATCATGCTTAGCTTTCGTCCCTTACATGCTGCCCAGCATTTGTGGTGTCCAAGGAGGCCAGAAGAGGCATCAGATCCCTTTGGACTGGAGTTACAGATGGTTGTGAGCTTCCAAGAGGATGCTGGGAACTGAACCCGTGATTTATTTATTTATTATATGTAAGTACACTGTAGCTGTCTTCAGACACTCCAGAAGAGGGCATCAGATCCCCTTAGGGATGGTTGTGAGTCACCATGTGGTCGTGAGATTTGAACTCAGGACCTTCAGAAGAGCAGTTAATGCTCTTAACCGCTGAGCCATCTCTGAAGCCCCCAGCTGGTGTTCTTTTAACCACTGGTTCATCTCTTCCATAGCCCTCTTCCTCCTTGAGATGGTGTTTCTCCATGTTGCTCAGGCTAGACTCCACCTTCTGGGCTCAACTGTCCCTCCCAAGCACAGGCTGCCATTGAGGCTGGTGAAGCCCAACAGACCCAACCCTGCAGGGTGCAGAATTAAACCTGTGGCCTTACGAGTGCTGGGCAAGCACGCCACACTGGACTTTCTTACCATCTCTGAAGTATAGTGCCAGAATTCAGGCCTCAGACTTTGTTTGGAAAAGTGGGAAGGGCACTTTGAAGACTCAGGTTGAGAAGAAAAAAAAAAAAAAAGGACTTGCAATGACATTCTCTAAGCAAGACCAAGTATGGTGGTACTGTGTGCAATCCCGGCACTCAGGAGGATCTGTGTCCACGGCCAGCCTGGGCTACACAAAGCCTGCTCTCAAAAGGAGAGTCCTATAATTAAAATCTCATGCGGCTTCCCTTCCCAGATTTCCCTCTGGAACCGCAGATGACCATCCCATCCCCCCTCTCTCACACATGGAATCTAAGCTGGCAACTGTTCATTAATGCACAGCTGTGGGGCAGGCAGCTGACGGCGGATACTAAAGTGATCTGGAGACTAATAACAGTGTCTGGAATCTTTTTAAGGCCAGAAAACAGGAGTTCCTGAGCCATGACTCTTGCTGGTGTGCTTTCTGATAGAGCGAGGGGAGCTCCGGGCCCAAAGAAGAAAGCATGGAAACTCCCAAGGTTTAGGCAACATATTTTCTCCTGGAACAATTTCACCACTAAAATGTTACAGAGAAGCAAAAGGGGAAGCCATCAAGGGGGTCTGAGAGCCTTTTCCATTATTATTAAATAAGGACACACACACTTGAACACACTCACACACACACACACACACCTAAGTCCACACCCTCCCTAGCACGGGGATTCAGCCGTGAAGGCGTGCTGCCTAGCGGGAACCATGAAATGGGGAAGACACACTGTGGGGGTCGAGGTTTCGTCGGGCTAGACTGACCAGTTCCTCAGCATGTGAGTGACCGAGTGACCTTTAAGCACAAATTCCTTATAGGCCGGAGTGGGACAAAGGTTAGGCAGGTGTGGTTTCAAACTCTGTCAGCTGCTGGGCGCTCACTTCAGTTTCTATCCTACTCAGAACCTAAAACATAAATGCCGTCAGGGCAGGGCCGGGGCTCAGCCCTGCCATCATCCCAGAACTGGCTGTGGAGGGGCTTCCGAGACCTTGGGAAGACGCTTACACATAACAGGGGCTAGACTCCCTTTAACTTCAAAAATACTGAGTCAAACAGGAAACTCTAAGAAAGCACACTCGGCCAGTTAACCTTTATCAAGAAAGAATCATGTGATGCCAAAGCCACAGGGAAGAGAAACCAAAGCTCTTCAAACTGCCGCCAACAGGACCTTTCTTAGGCCAGGGCCAGTGCTTTATAAAGCAGAGGTCTAAAAATATGTGCATTTATAAAGAGGTAAGGTTGGAGATACAGAGAGCATGAGACAAAGGCTCTGTTGCCAGAAACTGCTCTTCTGTACATATAACTGTAAGATGAACCCCCTTCCTTACCTCCAGACAGGGTTTCTCTGTGTAGCCCTGGCTGTCCTGGAACTCAATCTATAGACCAGGCTGGCCTCGGACTCACAGAGCTCCCCCTGCCTCCCAAGTGCTGGGATTAACAGTGTGCATACTGTGCCATGTCCTAATTTTATTATTTATTTTAAAGTAACTCTTTTAACAAACAAACAAAAGCATGGTGCTGTGTCTTTGGGGATATATAGTGAGGGAACTCTACAATGCTAAAGCAGGATTAGCAGCACGCTTCCATTTAATATGAAACCTAGGAAAGAAATCCAGGCTGAGCCCTTCATTTTTATTGTTGGTCCTACTTCTGTATTTTATTATTAAATATTAATACTACTGTGTGTGAGAGAGAGAGAGAGTGTGTGTGAGTATGTGTGTGTATACTCGTGTGTGCCTGGAGAGGCTAGAAGAGGGCCTGCTCTCCTCTGTGCTAGAGTCAGAGGTGGCTGTGTGTCACCTCATGGGGTTCTGGGAACCAAACCCTGGTCTTCTGAAGAGCAATCTGGACTCCACCTCGGAGCTGACTCTCCAGCCTGTCTGTCTGTCCCAGTTCTAAGCCTTTACTTTCTGCCCCCCCCCATGTCCCCAAGGAATGTTCCTAACACACAAATCATCTCCCCAAACCAGTTCAACACGTCAAGATAAATGCCCCAGGGGGGAGAAACACTAAAACGGGATAACAAGTCAAATGTTAACTCCAGCAGGTTTTCTCAACTACAAAACAGAGATAAAGCCATTCTCATGCAGGTTTTGGGAGGATCAGAAATACTGTATGTACATTTCTACCCAGAATCCAGCAGCTGGGAATGTCGCTCTGTAGAAGAGTGTGTGCCTAGCACGTACTGACATTAGGTTCAAATCCCAGAATCTCCTTACACACAATAGAAGCCTGATAAGTTGCTTGTGACTAAACAGGTTCAGGGCTTACAACTTTGTATCTGCGCGATTTGTCTTTACAACCTTCATATAGAGAAGACAGTTAGCCTACAAGTCTATGGAGACGGTGACCTACAAGGTCCTTTTAAGATCATCGGTTCTGACAATGGCAGGGCTGGTGTGTAGATCTTTGTGAGTCTGGCCGAGCTCCAGGCCAGCTAGGGCTATGCAGAAAAACTTTCTCAAAACAAACAAAACAAAAAACAAAAAAGCAACAACAACAAAACAAACAAAAAAGCAACAAACCCAGGCAGAAGCAGTTAAGAACATTCTCTGTTCTTGCAGAGGACCCACACTAGGTCTGTACCACTCATACAGGATAGCTCCATATACTAGAGGAGCCAATGCCTCCAAAGACACAGAATGCACGTGGTACATACATTCCAGCAATGAATGAATGAATGAATGAATGAATGAATGAACGAACGAACAAAAGTTACCAAGATGAATGCCACTCCGCCCCCCCCCCACCTTTCTAATGAGTGTCAAATCTTCACGAGAACTGTGTAGACCAGGCAGGGGTAGGGTGAGAGGGCGCTGAGCAGGGCTGAGAGCTCGGAGCCATCCAGCTAGAGATACGCTGAGCGCCAGCCAGGGAGACGCCACTGCCACTGCACTGAGGGAGCCAGGTGGAAGTCCCCGAGAGCTGCCTGCAGGAAGAGGGCATCTCAGACACACCAGGGTCAGAAGGACGGAAGGACTCAGCCCGAGACACTGACATCGGCTTTCCAAATCAGGTTGCTCCTAGGCACCCCCTCAGTCAGGGCAAGCTCCGAGACCCCGGCTGCCACCCCCGGAGCACCGAGAGTATCTTAACTTCTGGTTCTGATGACTCTGCTATGTCAAACACACATTTTCTTTCTCCTCGCCGCCATATCCAGGCTTTGATTTTCTCAGCAGAATCAATAAAGTTTTTAAGTGCTCAAAAACAAACAGCAAAGAGGAGTGCCTGTCACAGGCGAGACTGTGCTGGGCAAGGGCGTCCTCACCGGGTCCGAGGGCGCGGCCAGTGGGAGTAGGAGAGCGGAACAGGCAGCAGGAGAGGCTGTGATGAGGGGCACACTTCCCAAATGCATCCCTTCCGAGGAGGAAGATGGAGGCAGGGCACAGAGACCAGCTTGAGAAAGAGAAAAGATCAGGAAACTAGGAGGAAATTCTAAGAATACGGTCAACAACATGAGCCGAAGACTCACTGCTCGGGGAGCCGTGGCCGGTGGCGACTGGAAGCATGGGGGATCTTAAAGGGGTTTTACTCCTGTCTCGCTTACCTTTCTTTGGTTGCCACAACTTCTGCATTTGGAGGAAGGAAAAATGATTAATATATTACCCAAGGGAAATATGCTTCACCTGAAGTGACCGACACACTCTCACTGGGGAACAGCAAAACGAAAATGAAGCTGTGGGTTGGAGAGAGGGCTCAGCAGTTAAGAGCACCGACTGCTCTTCCAGAGGGCCTGAGTTCAAATCCCAGCAACCACATGGTGGCTCACAACCATCTATAATGGGATCTGATGCTTTCCTCTGGCATGCAGGTATACATGATGATAGAGCACTTATATACATGAAAATTCAAAGAATGGGGGGGGGGGCTGGGGAGATGGCACAGTGGTTAAGGACACTGCTCTTCCAGAGGTTCTAAGTTCAATTCCCAGCAACCACATGATGGCTCACACCACCCATCTGATGCCCACTTCTGGTGTGTCTGAAGACAGCTACAGTGTACTCACATACATAAAATAAATAAATAAATCTGAGACACACACACACACACACACACACACACACACACCCCAGGCAGTGGTGACACACACCTTTAATCCCAGCACTTGGGAGGCAGAGGCAGGAGGATTTCTGAGTTTGAGACCAGCCTGGTCTACAGAGTAAGTTCCAGGACAGCCAGGTCTACACAGATAAAAGAAAAACCCTGTCTTGAAAAAAACAAAGAGAGAGAGAAAGAGAGAGAGAAAGAGAGAGAGAGAGAGAGAGAGAGAGAGAGAGAGAGAGCGAGCCATGTGGAGTATGGCACACACTTGCTGCAGTAGAGGAGGGAGGCTGTCTGTCAGCGGCTTGGTAGGATGCAGGCCTCACAGCACAGGCCGAGGACTTCAGAAGCAGACATGGCAGATGAGGGGAGTCAGTACTGGCGATGCAGGAGGGCCGCCATTGTGGCTCCTGGCCCTAGTGCAGTTCAGGGGCATGTGCAGAAAGAGCAGGCAGCGGGCTGGAGAGATGGCTCAGCGATTAAGAGCACCAACTGCTCTTCCGAAGGTCCTGAGTTCAAATCCCAGCAACCACATGGTGGCTTACAACCATCTGTAATGAAATCTGACGCCCTCTTCCAGTGTGTCTGAAGACAGGTCCAGTGTACTCATATAAATAAATAAATTTTTAAAAAAGAAAAAGAAAAGGAAAGGAAAGGAAAGGAGAGAGAGAGAGAGAGAGAGAGAGAGAGAGAGAGAGAGAGAGAGAGAGAGAGCGCAGGCAGCCTCTACACAGGCACACCACTCAAGTCACCAGAAAATCCCCCGCAGGTGGGGCCGAGGAGGGTGAAAAGGCCAGGGGTGGAGCCGCTTCTCTGCAGAACAGGGGATTCCCAGGCCTGTTAATCACATCCCCACACGCACAGTCTCGGATTCCTTTGCTTTCTTCCCATTCCTGTAGCCCCCCACCCCCCAATCCCAACAGCTCTCACTTGAGTTCCCATGAAAGGCCCATTAATTGTCTCCATGTTACCAATCTCTCGCTGTGCCAATAAACCTTTCGTGCTGCTGCCAGAAGCACCTTAGAAAGCACAGGTCTCATCTTGTCAGTCTCCCTGAGGAGAACTTCCCACTGCATCTCTATGTTAACCCAGCTAAACCCCAGCCACCGCACAGCATTCGCCCTTACTGTCCGGCCTAACTGAACTGTTCGGGGCCTCCCATTCTGACGGCTCGCTCTCCCGGCCCTCCATCATGCCTGGTCTCGACGTCTCTCCTCTCCTTGTTCCCTTTGCTCTATGCTCAACTCCTCTCATTTCGCAAACCCACCTCCTCCACCAATCTCCCTCAAACCCACCTCCTCCACCAATCTCCCTCAAACCCACCTCCTCTACCAATCTCCCTCAAACCCACCTCCTCCACCAATCTCCCTCAAACCCACCTCCTCCACCAATCTCCCTCAAACCCACCTCCTCCACCAATCTCCCTCAAACCCACCTCCTCCACCAATCTCCCTCAAACCTACCTCCTCCACCAATTTCCCTCAAACCCACCTCCTCCACCAATCTCCCTCAAACCCACCTCCTCCACCAATCTCCCTCAAACCCACCTCCTCCACCAATCTCCCTCAAACCCACCTCCTCCACCAATCTCCCTGAGGATAAAAACAAAACAAACCACAACACTTGGGTCCAGAGGTAGAGGCAGGAGTTCAAGGTTATCCCCAGCTACCTAGCAAGTTCAAGGCCAGCCTGAGCTGGAAGACAGTTTGTTTAAATAAAACAAAAGAAAGCCCCCTAAGACAGCTAGACCCCACTGAAGTCACACAAAAGAAGAGTCTTTAGAAAGGCCTGGGAAGCCCACAGAAGAGAGCTTACAAACACTTCAAGGGAACTGAGGTTGTAGGTCGGTGGCGGAATGCTTGCCTAGAATACATGAGTTTCTGGAGTTCAATCCCTAGGACTTAAGGAAAACAGAAAGTGCCAGGCAGGGTGGTACCTTAGTGTCTGTTGAGCAGAGATGGGAAACTGGGTGTTCAGCCTTGAAAAGAGGTCTAAGACCCTGTCTCAAAAAAAAAAAAAAAAAAAAAAAAAAAAAAAACCCGGGCGTGGTGGCGCACGCCTGTAATCCCAGCACTTGGGAGGCAGAGGCAGGCGGATTTCTGAGTTCGAGGCCAGCCTGGTCTACAGAGTGAGTTCCAGGACTACACAGAGAAACCCTGTCTCGAAAAACCAAAAAAAAAAAAAAAAAAGGTTGGAAATATCTCTGACATTCCTCCCACCAGAAGGTGGAGCCAAACTCCACGCCCTTCCTCCAGAACAGGAGCCTGCCTTAGTGACTCTGAGGACGTGGTTGCTGATACAGAGCGTAGCCTCCAAGGCCAGGAGCAGGCAGCTCAGAGCTGCTGGCTCCTCCCCTCGTGCTCTCCCTCCCCTCCAGACGTTGGCCTCTGGATCCCAGGCACCAAGCCAAGCAGTCACATGGACTGGCCACGTGGGGGTGTTCCAGCCCTGGCTCCAGCTGAGATCCCAGGTGACAGCCAGTGCAACTTCCTGATTTGTGAGTGAATGAGTGTGTGTGCCTGGTGTTGGTAGAGGTCAAGAGAGAGTGTCAGCCGGGAAGTAGAGTTACGAATGATTGTGAGCTGTCCCGTAGGTGTTGGGATTCGAACTCAGATCCTCTAGAAGAGCAGCCAGTGCTCTTCACACTTGAGAAGGCTTCCTAGCCCCTGTTCTGGAACTCTTTATGTAAACCCGCCTGGCCTTGGGCTTGCAGCGAGCCTCCCATCTTTGCCTCCCAGGAGCTGGGATTACAGGTCTGCACCATCATACCCTACAAGCTGTTCAGATTGGTTTTAAACTCACTTTGTAGTCCTGGCAGAATGAAGTTGGAATCCCCCTGCCCCAGACTCCCAAATACTTGGGATTCCAGATCTCTGACACTAGGCCATGAGTTCTGGGTTTTGAGACTGGGTCTTGTTACACTGTAGCTGGTCTCTGCTACTTTGTGGGTTCTTCTTCCCACCCTATCCCACCCACCCCCCACCCTATCCCCCCACCCCCACCCACCACCCACCCACCCCCACCCACCCCCCACCCCACCCACCCACCCCCCACCCCCATTTTCACCCTCTGAAACTGGATAGGAGAGAAAGAAGGACAGAGGAGAGAGAGGAAAGAAATAGGGCTAGAGAGATGGCTCAGCGGTTAAGAGCATCTTCCAAAGGTCCTGAGTTCAAATCCCAGCAACCACATAGTGGCTCACACCCATCTGTAACAAGATCTGACACCCTCTTCTGGAGTGTCTGTAGACAGCTACAGTGTACTCACATATAATAAATAAATAAATCTTTAAAAAAAAAAAGAAAGAAAGAAAAAGAGAGAGAGACACATAGAGACACACCACACACACACACACACACAGATACCCTTAAATCTTAATTTCTTTCCTTTTGGTTCTTCTTTGAGCAGGGCTACTAACAGAGCAAAGCAACCCCACAACCCCCTGAACAACCAACCCCGCCCGCCTCTCTAGACCCTAGCATTCATATACCCTCTGCATTCCAAATATTACACAAGCACAGGGATTATCTACAGCTGGAAAAAACGTAACTCTGCTAGAGCACAAGGCAAATCACAGTCAGCTGCTGTAGGCAGTCCAAGCGACCCATAACTCCCCCCCCACACACACACACACCGGGGATTAAAATAAAACACATTTTTATAATATTTTTGTGTTTTTTTAGAGAAACCAAAACTCCAGAATTGTCACTAAACTGTAAAGCTAACACTGGCCTTGAAATAGTGATCCTCTGCCTCAGCCTCCTGAGTGTGGGTGTGTAGGCAAGTGCTACCTTGTATGTCAAGACTTAAAAAAAAAAAAGAACCGGGACACTGTATCATTAATAACTACTCTCATGAGTCATTCTTTTTAAAAGTTTAAAATTATATTTCTTTAGTTTTTTTGTGTGTGAATGTGTATGTGTGAGTGTGCATATATCTGTGTGTGTCTGTGTGAAAGTGCGAGTGTATGAGTGAATGTGGGAATGTATCTGTGTGAATGTGTGAGTGTGTCTGTGTGAATGTGTGTGAGTGTGTATATGTGAATGTGTGAGTGTGTCTGTGTGAATGTGTGTGAGTGTGTATATGTGAATGTGTGAGTGTGTATAACTGTGTGAATGTGTGTGTGTCTGTGTGTGTGTCTGACTGTGAATGTGTGTGTGTCTATGTGAATGTGAGTATGTATATGTGAATGTATGTGTGTCTGTGTGTGGGAGTGTGTCTGTGTGAGTGTGTGTGACTGCATGAATGTGTGTATGTGTGTGTTTGTGTGAATGTGTGTTTGAGTGTGTGTAGGTGCACATGTGCCACAGCCTTCAGGAGCTGGTTTCTCCTTTCCTCCTATGCAGGTCCTAGGGACTAAACTCAGATCATAGGTGGCAAGTGCCTGTGCAGATGGGGCTGACATTAAGGTCCTGTTCCCCAATTGGTTCTGGAGCCATCAAAAAAAAAAAAAAAAAGAAAGAAAGAAAGAAAGAAAGAAAAAAGATGCTAGCAGCCAATGAGCTGGGCGGAATAGGCAGGACTTCCCGGTCCCCCGCAGGCAAGCTAGTGGCCTGAGGGAGAGACGAAAGGAGCAAAGCAATCAGCTATGTGATATCTGGACTGGCCACAGGCCGCTTCTCCAGGTGGGGTGTTGGGATGTTAAGCTGGGACTCAAGGTACCGGAGCAGCTGACGTTAGGGCAGGTGGAGAGGTGATGAGCTGAGAGGGCTGGAGAGGGCACGCCAGCCACGGTGGATTGGAGGCGCCCAGAAATTGAGCCAATAATTTTTCATCCGTGGATCCACGGGAATCTGGGCTGCAAAGGAAAGCTGCAAGGGATGCCTGTGTCTCACTAAACCCTTGTTTGCTGACCCCTACTACCAGACATTTGAAATGGTACAAGTATAACAATACTCTGAATTTTAAATGTTATTTCAGTTCTTACAGGTGGGGACTGTGGCTCAGGGAGAGAGCAGGTGCCTAGCACGTACAAGGCTCTGGGAATGACCTTTAGCACTGAAGACTCAAAGTTATACTATTTTTTCACAGGGAACGTGGTTTACACCAAGAAATGCAGCAGCACTCAGGAGGCTGAGTGAGGAGATTTGCTCATAAGTTCAAACCCAAGTCTGGGTATATACATAGTGAACTCCAGACCATCAACCTGGGCTACAGAACAGGGAGGGGAAAAATTATAGAACAAAAGAAAGAAAAGAAAAGAAAGAGAGAGAGAGAGTGGGGGGGAGGGAGGAAGGAAGGAAGGAAGGAAGGAAGGAAGGAAGGAAGGAAGGAAGAAAGAAAGAAACAAACAAACAAACAAACAACCGGCTTGGTGGCTCATACCTATAATCCCGGATGTTGGAGACAGAGCTTAGAGGTTTCAGAGTTCGGAGTCATTCTTAGCTACAGTGGGTACAAGGCCAGCCTGGGCTACAGGAGACCCTATCTCAATATAAACAAGCAAACCAAGGAATGAACAAAGCAAAACAAACTGCACCCCCTCGATGGCTCCTGCCCATGACAGACTCCCCTGTCTCTCCTAGGACCCTCATTCCATGGATTTGGTAACATTTTGCTTTATAAGTATCTTTTTTTCTTCTCTCCCTCTCTCTCTCTCTCTCTCTCTCTCTCTCTCTCTCTCTCTCTCTCTCTCTCTCTCTCTGTTCTTGTTTTGTTTTGTTTGCTTTTCTAGACAGGGTTTCTCTGTGCAACAGTCCTAGTTGTCCTGGACTCACTCTGTAGACCAGGCTGGCCTGGAACTTGTGGAGATCCCCCTGCCTCTGCCTCATGCCTGATACAAGTATCTTTTGTGTTTATAACTTTTTCTTTCCCTCAGGTAAATAAAAATTCAAAGATAGGGCAGGTGCCTTCTGACTGGCACCATTCTTCCTCTACAGTGGCTGGTAGGGTACATAAAATCCAGGGGTGCTCAGCCCAGCCGCATGACATCACTTTCCCAGTTTTCCTGACGGGTGGTAAATCTGCTCAAGGCAGACGGTCCTTTGGACCAAGACTAGCACTTACTTGGAGAATATTTCCACAATTGCGGATGACTTGTTCTTGTTGACAAGAGAAAGTTCCTTGGCTGTTACTCTCAAGGACAGGGAAGTCCACTGTCGTCTATTAAACGGAGTCGATTCCATCTTGTCTACAGACTCTGAGACACCTGTGGGCTAGAGAAAGGGAGAGAATATTTAGGACAGGATCCCCAGCGGTCAGGGATGGGCAGTCCTGTGAGCAAAGCCAGAGTCCAAATCAACAGATCACACTCCTCTGCTGCTTTCCCCAAGTTCACGTGACCTCTGTCAGATGAGTCAGGATCCTTAGGGTACAGTTTCCTGTAAAAGGAGGTCAGAACAGATGATCTCTGAGGACCCATTCCAATTCCATCCTTGTATCACTGACCCTACTGTGCAAACATCAGTTGGCCTTTTTCTGAACTTAAGTTGGTTCCAAGGTCACATTTGGAGTGAAATCGTCCCTTCTTTAGAATAACATCCCGGGAGAGATAGAATCAGCACCTCTGAGTGAAGCCCCAACTAGGCTCTGCCTAGTGCACAGGGTGTCGGCTCTCTGTCTCTGTTTGTTAGTTCCTTCCTTCTTCCCCCCCCCCACCCTACCTTCTCTCCATACACACAGGAACAATGGCCACTGTTATTCAGGAGAGAGCTGGGGAGGTTGCTTGGCAGAAGAGAAAGCTCTAGCTCTGGAGGTATTGCAAGTTTGTTACTTTGCACTAGTGATAGTTGGGGCCGGGATACTGCTCAGCAGGGAGAGTTTGCTAGCACCGGCAAAGCTCTGGGCCTGCCCTGCAAAACAGACACATACAAAATACTTTAAATTGGTAGAGTCTTAAGTACAAAAGCATCAGACTTGAATGTGGAAACCCAGGCCCTAAGGAAGAACTCCGTTCCCTCTCCTAGGCAGACTGTAGCCGGACATGTTTAGATTTCTGTGTTTAAGATGGAGTGAGCGCCTATGGAAGCCAGGTGGCAAGAAGGAGCCATGAAAGTTCTGTGTGAGCGTGTGGTGGGGGAGTCTTTGGTGAGCGTACAGTAAAACACATGGAACGTGGAAGTAACGTGGAGGAATGCCACAGGTAGGAAGGTTTAAATGGTGGCAATGAGGTTTAGGGAGAGAGGAAATGTGGGGGTGAGGAAGCATGCCAACAGCCTACTACTTCAGAAACTAAGCCCTATGATGATAACAGTTTGAATGGAGGTGCGCCCTGCATGGGTGGGCAATGCAGATCCTAGAAGACATAGGGTTTGTTTGGCGTTGTTTTTAATTTTATTTGATGTGTATGAATGGTTATTTTGCCTGCATGTATGCGTGTGCATCATGTATATGCCTAGTATCTGTGAGGGCCAGAAGATATCAGAGCCCCTGGAACTGGAGTTCCAGACAGATGTGAGCTGCCATATAGGTGTTGGGAATTGAACCTGGGTCCTCTGCAAGAGTAGCTAGTGCTCTTAACATCTGAGCCATCTGTCCAGTCCCAGGAAACCATGGGTTTTAAATGAAAATCCCAGTGCAGGTACAGAACACATCCCTAGAAGAAATGGTTAGGGAGTCCCCAGAAACACCCAAACCAACACAGGCTATCACCCCTGCTCTTGGTTCCCACTTGAACTAACTAGATGGCAAGGCCCTATTGTTGAAGATACCATACACTTTGGATGCAGGACACAAAAATCAAGGTTGAATGAGCTGGAAGCTGTCTCCCTGCTGGCTGACATTTCATAGTTCTGGAAGGGGCTTTGCAGGCCACTGGAGGAGAAATGTCATGAACTGTCTTACCAGGCTGTGGAACCTGTGTGCTACAATACCAACCTCCCAGGCAGGATACGTCCACCCTTGCTACAGAACAAGACTGTTTGGTGGGGATGGGGGTGGGTAAACCAATCACTTCCCGATTGGATCTGAGGTCTGCCTCCACAGGAAGGAACTCATGTCTGGTACAAACTTGGCCAAAAGCCCATGGCTGGACCCTAGAGGGAACATACTACTGATGTGTTGCTAACTGGACAAGTTGGCAAACTGCCAAAGAGCAGGGCTGGTGGCGGCACAACATTACAATGTTTAAAGCAGAATTATACAATGTGTTGAGGATAAGCCAGTTCTGAGTGCAGTCCTCAGCCCTAAACAGGACACTGCAAGAGGAGCAGGAAGACTGTTAGTGCCACAGGACAGACAGCAGTGCCACAAAATGCCATCTTCTGGATGTGACGACTCTCACAATCACGAGCACACAGAAGCGGGGGTCACCTGAACAAGACCTACACACCAAAAGAAAAAACTAGGGAGACGATTAAGTGGGTAAAGACACTTGCCACTAAGCCTGACCAACTAAATGCCATGCCTGGTACACATGGTGAAAAGAGAGAGATGCCCACCTCAAGCATGCCACGGGCGTGTACATGCCCTGTCGCACACCAAACAAAAGCTGTTTGATGGATTGGTCAATAAGATAGAAACCAGGAGAGGAACTGATTGGGAAGCCAGAGGCCCTGTAGGAGATGGAGGATGGGTAAGGGTGACTGCGGAAGGATGATCACGATACACTGTATCCAGGCATGTAACTGTGAAAGTGTTTCAACTTACATAACCTCTTTAGCTTTAGCATCTTCAAATGAAAAACAAGGAAAGCATTTGTCTTTCTAGGATTTTACTATAGATTTAAAGAGATGATATATTTTAAATATCAGACACACTTTAGTATTGAGATGATATATTTTAAGTGTAATATACTACCATTGGCTCTTATAATTATCAAGCCTTTTAAATGACTGGGTAAAGTATATATTTAAATTAAGAGGGTAAATCCTCTACACTTAACATTTCTTTCTGGAATCCCTTCAAGCTGTAGAACACACAAAGTATACCCCTGACACCACTCAGTTCCTACCTGCTAACCTGGAGGTGGGGTTTTCTTGCCCTAGTAATTACCAAAGGAGTTCCAACCTTTGTCCAGAAGAGGTGAGATCAGAAACAAGTCAATACTTCCTTATTTGAATAGGGAAAAAAAATACAGATTAAATAGTTGTTCTCTTTACAACCACAGAGCAGGGCTGATCTGCAGAATGAATTCGTTAGAACTGCTCGCCTCAGCCTTGACAATAGCAGAAGACAGTGTGCTGGCCTGAGCCCTCCAGATCACCTTCTGAGACAGCCCTCCATCCCCACAGGTAGTGTGCTGTCCTTCCAATCAAAGCCTTCTCTGAGAATAACACAGATTTGTTTTTGATGACTTAATCCTCATATTAGAAGGTAGCATTGTACACAGCAATGCAGACGAGCCTAGGTGTGTGAGAGACATATTCAAGTACAGTTGTTCTTACGACTCAAAACTTGTGTTTTTTCTCAAACTTATATTTTTTAAAAATTCATGACAAGCCGGGCAGTGGTGGCACACACCTTTAATCCCAGCACTTGGGAAGCAGAGGCAGGTGGATCTCTGAGTTCGAGGCCAGCCTGGTCTACAAAGTGAGTTCCAAGACAGCCAGAGCTACACAGAGAAACCCTGTCTCGAAAAACAAAAAACCAAACCAAAACAAACAAACAAAAAATCATGACAATAGGATAATTAAGATGAAGAGGAGAGGCAGGCGGATTTCTGAGTTCGAGGCCAGCCTGGTCTACAGAGTGAGTTCCAGGACAGCCAGGGCTACACAGAGAAACCCTTGAAAAAAACCAAACAAAGATGAAGAGGAAATGACACTCACACAGAATAAGTCAACAGTAAGTGTGAGCTTTGAACACGTATGTCTCTCATGTGAACTCAACCTGAGTGTCCCAGATGACAAATGTGACATACATGGGCCTCTGCTTCCCAGCATATAAGCTGACAGACTCACCAAGCATCGTCAGCGTTTTCTCTGATGAGAAAGAGGCGGGGGGGGGGGGGTGGCGACATGTAATTCCGCTAAGTGTCAGGACCGGAAACCACGGCGGTTGTCCTTCAAGCCAAATTTAGGAACTGTTGACCAACACTTTAAGACAACATTTGGAATATTTATGCTTCCAATGTGGGTGTGAATATAAATGCTGTCAGTTCTTTCACAGTGAACCGTTATGGAAAAAGGGAGAAAAAAATAAACAAGTATGTTCCCAAGGCTGTTCATAAGAAAGGGAATGCAGAGGCAGCTGCGGCAGCACCAGTGCTCAGTCCCAGCTCTCCCTTCAAGGCTGAGGCGGGAATGCTTGAGCCTTGCCTGGGCAGCATGATAGGACACCATGCCAAGTAGACACGCCACCGGCAGCACCCCTAGGCGGCCCTGTACTAGGGTCTTACTAGTTAGGTCTTTCTGGCTGGGCTCAAACTCATAATCCCCCTGCTTCAGCTTTCCAAGTGCTGGGATTACAAGCATTTGCCACCATGCCTGGATAGATTATTCGGAGGGTTAGAGATGATACAGTTTTTTTTTTTTTTTTTTTTAAAGGAAGGGGGGCAGGCTGGAGAGATGGTTCAGTGGTTAAGAGCATTGACTGCTCTTCTGAAGGTCCTGAGTTCAATTCCCAGCAACCACAGGGTGGCTCACAACCATCATAATGAGATCTGGCACCCTCTTCTGGTGTTTCTGAAGACAGCTACAGTGTAATTTTTTTTTTTTTCTTCTTTTTGGAGACAGGGTTTCTCTGTGTAGCCCTGGCTGTCCTGGAACTCACTCTGTAGGCTAAATTAATATATTTTTTAAAAAGTTTAAAAAACAAGATCATGGTTTTGATTACTTTTGACCAAAATGCTCGGGATATCTCAGTCAGAGGTTAGAAGCATGCCTTATAGTCAAGCAGTGAGTAGAGCGCACCCTAAAAAGCTGACCCGAAAGCTCCTCTCCTCAGGATTTATTGACTCTGCAGCCATCTACACAATTACAGCACAAGGCAGCGATGTGGTTAGAGGCGATGCATACCTCTGGCTCGGTGGGAGGGAAAGACATTAGCTTGACTTGGGATTTGCAGAATGGAAAGAATGTGAAGTGAGGGCAGGGTGGGGGCGGGTAGTGACTCTGAGGGGGAAGAAGCGTAGCGCTAGTGTCTGAGGAAGAGTTAGATTCCAGGCAGAAACAGCCGGAAGGAGGCCAGGCGGGGAAGAGTTTTGAGAACCACGCCGAGGAATCTGGGCCGTGTTCCAACAGCGGAAAGAAGTAGCCTGTGAGTGAACAGAGATGGAGTCTAATCCTTATGTGTATGACCTTTAAGGCAAATAAAAACTTCCCTCAGCTTTAACATTCACATCTGTAGGACGAGCGATCTATCTCGCACTGTGGTCTTTGGCGGGGCAAGAGGAGTTTCTGGAAAGACAAGACATAAGTGGACATCGTGTTCTATAAATGCTTATTTTAGCTGACGATGGTGATGCGTGCCTGTGGTGGTGGTGGTGGCAGTGCTCCCTGCTACCCGCCCCAGAGTTCTGTGCTGGGTTCAGCAACAGACACCATGCGGATTGCTAGGAAGGAAGACCACTCGGATCCATTCCTGGGCCACCTCGCGGCTGCAAACCTATACCAGACAGTTTTCAGAGAGGGGCCAGCGGGCCAGCACAATAGCTCAGAGAGTAAGGCACTTCCTACCGAGCCTGATAACCTGGGTTTAAACCCCAGGACCTGCATGTTAGAAGGCGAGAACTGGTCCCTGCAAGCTGACCTCTGACCTCCACACCTGTGCCCACGGCGCACATAAACCTGGTTAGAGTGACTTCGAACAAGAGTGACAGCTACGGATTGCTCCCTACGCACCTGCATTCTGCATTAGCAGAATAAAACCAACCGAGAACCAAAAATATTTTCGAAAAACTTGTGTATGCAGGGTATGTGAGTGAGTGCCTGTATTCTCGGTACTCAGGAGGCTGAGGCTGGGGGATAGTCATGAGTTTAAGGCCAGTCAGACCCATCTCAAGGATCAAATAAAACAAGAAACCATCAAAGAGACAAAACCAAGAAGAGTGTTGCACCTACACTGAAGGCACAGACTTGGGTCATTGTTCCATGATCATTAGACACGACACAACATGCCATGCCAGGCGTCACAAGTAGTCCAGTGACGGCACGGGGTGCACATAAGTTATATGTAAACACCTCGCTATTGATATAAAGAATTAGAACATCCACAGCTCCAACAAGGGACAGCTGTTAGCAGAATAGAGAGCACCAGAGGTGATCATCTCTACTGCTGAGAGACTAGTTACTTCCGGCCACTGTACACTCCCCACTGTGAGCAGGGATCTAAGCTGTTACGGGCTGCAAGGTGTAATATCGCTCCTCAGTCATCTAGGCTTTCTGGATGAGACTTTTTCAGACTCTCAAGCCCATCCTCTTAGGTCATATTTTATGATAATATAATATATATTATAGTATACATAATAAATATAAAATAAATATATAAAATATACACATAATAAAACATGTGTATATGTACCTACATATAATAAAATATTTTACATAAAAATATAAACATACATATCACTGAGCCATCTCTCCAGCCCTTATTCAAACTCTTGACATAAATGCAAATCATATGAAAAAAATGAAGCCTTAATAACTTGAAGCCAGGTGTGGTATCACAGGCAAGCCCCTGTAATACCAGTACAGAAGGTAGAGACAGGAGGATCATGAGTTTGCGGATGGCCCAGTCTGGGTAGTGAGAGACGGTCCTTGTCACCCAAATAATCCTATAAACAAACCAGAAGCTCCATCTACCATACATAAAAGGCTCACTGTTCTTTACCCAGAGACATAACAGACAAGTGTATAGGCATGTCGGGCTAGTCGCTGCCACTGTTGCTGGGAGAGCTTCAGCCAGCTGTCTGTGGAAATATGTATCTAGACAATAGGATAATTGTAACACCAACCAAATTCCCAGAGTCAACAAGGATGTAGAGGTTTGTATCAGGACAGTCACTTCAGGAGCATGTGACCCTCTTTTATCTCCTTTTATGGATATTTTGTATAGAAAAGTGTCTGTGTAACTGAGGAGCTTCCTGGCTGGAACTGCTAACCAAAGGAAGGATGGGAATAAGCTTACACTTGCTGAGTCTTTGCCCTGAGTGTTTATATTTATTTAACTGAGTCACACATTACCAGACCAGGGATAAAATATGGAGGCAAACAAGCTCTCTCAGACACAATCTTCCCCCTTCTCACCTACGATCTGGGAAAGTAACCGTTGCAACCTTCCTGCTAACCTCTTTCTCCACCCCTCACCCCTTGTACTAGAGATTGAGCCCAGGGCCTTGAACATGCAGGAGAATGGCATTTCCACTAAGTCACGGCAACCAGGCCCCTGACAATTCATCTTCCCCAGACCCTCGGCTGGTCTCTATCCCGGAGTTTGCCCTTCTACCTAAGATGTGAGCTATTTCTGATGACTATGTTTCTACATCTATAAATACATATCTGAACTCACACATAGCTTTTTAAAAATATTTATTTATTTATTTATTTATTTATTTATTTATTTATATGAGTACACTGTAGCTGTACTGATGGTTGTGAGCCATCATGTGGTTGCTGGGATTTGAACTCAGGACCTCTGCCCACTTACTCTGGTCAGATCTACTGCCTAAAGATTTATTTATTATTATATGTAAGTACACTGTAGCTGTCTTCTGAAGAGGGCATCAGATCTCATTATGGATGGTTATGAGCCACCATTTGGTTGCTGGGATTTGAACTCAGGACCTTTGGAAGAGCAGTCAGTGCTCTTAACCACTGAACCATCTCTCCAGCCCCACACATAGCTTTTTGTTGTTATTGTTGTTGTTGTTGTTGTTGTTTTCCGAGACAGGGTTTCTCTGTATAGCCCTAGCTGTCCTGGAACTCACTCTGTAGACCAGGCTGGCCTCGAACTCAGAAATCCGCCTGCCTCTGCCTCCCAGAGTGCTGGGCCACACATAGCTTTTTAAAATTACTTTTTATCTTAAACTTTTTCCTCTCATACTCACATTGATACTACAGCACAGTCAGACTACAGTCCTCACAGGCTCCAGTTGGACATCGTCCATCCATTGCTCTGGCCTGGCTCCATCCCCAGCCATTTCCTGAAGATCACTGAAGAGATCTTATGATCAACACAAGGACCACAAGACCGGCCCTTGCCTTTAATCCCAGCTCTCAAGAGGCAGAGACAGGTCAATCTCTGTAGGTGTGAGACCAGCTGGTCTACAGAGTGAGTTTTGGGACAGCCAGGGCCACACAGAGAAACCCTGTCTCCAAATCCAAACAATCTAAAACAAAACAAAAAGCCCCAAACCAAAAGGCAGGAGCCATGTTTTAGCTGTTCTTGCCTCTGCCTCCCGGGGGTAGGAGTAAAGCCATGCTTTGGCTCTTACTATCTTGTCATCTCCAGGGCTAATTAGTCCCTCAATTTTGAAATTATCCTTTTAATGGAGGTCTCCTGATGCAAATCATTCTCATTATCTCACAGAAGCCTCCCGGCCTCCACTCAGCCCTGTTCCTGGTGTCACTCAAAGCTCAGTTTCCCTTCTCCTTAAACTCTCACCTCAGCCATGGAGACAGCGTGGTGGGTGAAGGCGTCGTCGGCTCAATGACCTGAGTGGAATCCCTTGTAATGTAACCCAATGGTGGAAAGAGACAGTGGAGTCCCATATGTTGTCTTCTCATGTTCAAACACACACTGCGGCATGCATGCATGTAACATGGTATACACACACACACACACACACACACTACTAAAAATAAAATAATACTGATCACACCATACAGTCTGTTGCTGTTAGCTTCGGCTAAATTATTTTTAAGGATTTATTTTTATGTTATATATATGAGTATCTTGCCTTCATCTGTATGTGCACCTTGTGGGCAATGCGTGAGGAGGCCGGAAGAGGGCATCTGATCCCCTAGGATGGGAGATTCAGAGCGATATAAGCTGCTGTGTTGGCGTAGGGAACCAAACCCAGGTCCTCTGGAACAGCAGCCAGTGCTGCTAACCACTGAGCCATCTCGCCAGCCTCTTTGAGAGGTTTGGTTTCTTTGAGAGTCTCATGCAGTTTAGGCTGGCGTTAAATTTGCTACGTAGCTGAGGCTAACTGAATTCCTGACCCTCCTCTCTCCACCTCCCAAGTGCTTGAATTACAGGCCCTAGCTAATCACCAGAACCAGCAGGTATTGACAGTGAGTGAAAGGGCGTGCGGCTCTGAAGTCACCTGCTGGAATCAGCTATTTGCTTAGACTAGTGCTTTCAGGGGAAGGAGACTGAAACACACAGCTTGTTTACTAAATAAATCATTGCAAACTATGAGAAAGCGCTGGAGACAGCAGACATGACCGTAGCGCTGGGCTCGGCAGCTTGTCCCAGTCCGCGCTGTAGACATAACTCAGGTGTTCCCTCATAAATGCTAATGAATAACTATGGTTCGACAGAAGACAAAGCCAGGGCTACCAGAGAAACCAAGAGGAGTTAAGATGAGAAATGAGAAATGAAAGAGAAATTTTAATTCAGTAGGTCATAAACTTAAGTACACACAAGAGTCACCTAGGAAACTTGTTTAAAATACTGACTTTTTGGGTTCTTTCCCATGATTCATCGAGTTGGAGAAGAGCCCAGGAAGACCACATTTTAACCAGAACCTTGCAATGATTCCAGTAGTCAAGGTTTTCCTCCATCAAAGGCTGGAAAACACAGATTTAGAGTGCTGCAGAAGGATACGTAGTCCAGAAGAGTAGGGAAGGGGCCACATGGAACACTCCCCCAGGATCCAGAAATCCAGTCCCTAGCCAGGCGGTGGTGGCGCATGCCTTTAATCCCAGCGCTTGGGAGGCAGAGGCAGGCGGATTTCTGAGTTCGAGGCCAGCCTGGTCTACAGAGTGAGTTCCAGGACAGCCGAACTACACAGAGAAACTCTGTCTAGAAAAACAAAAAACAAAAAACAAACAAAAAACAAAAACAAACAAACAAACAAACAAAAACAGAAATCCCATCCCTTAAAAATAACCCACCAGCATGGCAGTTCCAAGGCCATGATCCTAGGACTCGGGGGTGGGGGAGGGGAGGGGGCTGAGGAAGGAAGTCTGTCAGCGGCTCCAGAGCTGCCTAGACACTCAGGCAGAACAGTAAATAGAGCAAAGCAACTTAAGAGCTCTCACAGCAGGGCCTGGGATTCCAGCTCTCAGGAGGCAGGCCAGGAGCTTAAGGCTAGCCTGGGACACCCAGCCATCTATTAAAACAACAGAAAAGGGCCCTTAATTCCTAAGCTCACCTAGAACTTCCTTCCAAGCCTAGACAGCATTAAAACGATTCTTTTCTAATTTATTTATTGTATGTAAGTACACTGTAGCTGTCTTCAGACACACCAGAAGAGGGCATCAAATCCCATTGCAGATGGTTGTGAGCCACCAAGTGGTTGCTGGGAATTGAACTCAAGGACCTCTGGACGAGCAGTCAGTGCTCTTAACCGCTGAGCCATCTCTCCAGCCCTTGAAACGATTCTTGAGAAAGACATACAAAAGTAGCCAGGTGTGCTTACACACACCTGTAACTCCTCATTCTGGACTTGGAGGCAGGAGGATTAGTAGCTCGAGGGTCAGCCTTGGCTACATAGCTGCCTTGGCTGGCCTGGGCTACTTGAGAGCCTGTCCTAAAGGAAACCAAAGGGGCTGGGGGAATTGCTCAGTATTGGGGGATGCTCGGTGTGATGGTTTGTATATGATTGGCCCAGGAAGTGACCTATTAGGAGGTGTGGCCTTGTTGGAGTAGGTGTGTCACTGTGGGTGTGGGCTTAAGATCCTCCCCCTGGCTGCCTGGAAGTCAGTCTTCTACTAGCAGCCTTCAGATGAAGATGTAGAACTCTCAGCTCCTCCTGCACCATACCTGCCTGGATGCTGCCATGTTTCTGCCTTGATGACAATGGACTGAACCTCTGAGCCTGTAAGCCAACCCCAATTAAATGTTGTCTTTTATAAAACTTGCATTGGTCATGGTGTCTGTTCACAGCAGTAAAACCCTAACTAAGACACACGGTTCCTGCAGGGGACCTGGGTTCTGCTACAAGCACCCCTGTCAGGCTCACAAACTGCAGGCAACCTCAGCTCCAGGGACCTGAAGCCTCTGATCAGTGTACAGAATTCCCACACAAACACACATGCACACACACAACTTTAAAAATATTAAAAAGACCTGGCTAGAGTGGCCTGGTGGCTCAGTGGTTAAAGCTGGTTTTTTTTGTTGTTGTTGTTTTTTGTTTTGTTTTGTTTTTTTCAGATGACCCCAGCACCTACATGGCGACTCACAACCTGCAATGTAACTCCAGCCCACACAAACAAATAATACAATAAAAATTAAAGCTTTTCTTCTATTTATTATTTTTAATAATAACTTAGCACTTAGGAGGCAGAGGCAGGCAGATCTCTGTGAATTTGAGGCCAGCCTGGACTACAGAGCTAGCTGCAGGTCAACCACAGCAAAGTAAGACACTGTCTCAAAACAAAGAAAATATTTATTGTTTTAAAGGTAAGTGGTTCAGCAGCAGGGTACCTGTCAGGCCTTAGGTCAACCCCCAGCGCTTGGGCAGGGAGGGAAGGCAGGGGAAAGAGAAATACACAAAAGCCACAGGGAACAAAGGGGACAGCTCTTCCTCGCCACCTGAGAGTCCCCAGCTGTGTGATAGGCTGGGACAGTGAGGAGCCAGCCAGCCAGCAGTCCACAGTAGGAAGGGGTTAATAAAAGACAAAAACAAGGGGATGGCGAGATTGCTCAGTGTTTAGGAGCACCGACTGCTCTTCCAAAGGACCTTAGTTCAATTCCCAGCAACCACATGGTGGCTCACAACCATCTGTAATGGGATCCGATGCCTTCTTCTGGTGTGTCTGAAGACAGCGACAGCGTACTCACATACATAAAATAAATGAAAATTCTTTAAACAAAACGAAACAAAACTTAGAGGTAGAGTGCTTGCCTAGCATGCACAATCCCCAGGACTGAAAAACAAAACAAAATATTAAATCAAAAGGCAACTCAGTGATTTGGCCTGTGACCTCTGGCACTCGGTCAGGTCCACGTTTTTCCCACTGGCAAGCCACAGTCACGGAGCCTGAGGGGAGCTGGCACCAAGAGCTCAGTTCCTTTCCTCGTCTCTCCCATTTCCTACCTATAACGACTGGCCATCAAATGCCCCAGTCGTGAGATTTTATTCTAGCATCAGCGTTCTCCCGACCTATTTCTCAGGCTCTCTCACGCATCTATTCCGTGCTATGGGAGCCAAACTCACATGACTCCAAGGTGCCAGAGATTGAGAAGATTTGCAGAGTGGAGAAATACAAGCCACTCTCTTAGGAAGGACTCGGCCCTGGAGCATGTCCTGCGACGGGCCCTGGAAATCAGGAGAATCTGCACGGCAGTTGGAATAGACTCTAAATTACAATTTAAAAACCAAACCAGGAAGATAACAGGCTTGGGCTCCAATCTTACCTCTGCCACTAATTACCAAGTGACCTAGGAAGACACCTGTCTGGGCCTTGTCCTCCTTCTTGTGTAAGGCGAAGAGTCTTACAATGGCCTAGTGTTTTTCTGACTCCGGGGCACAATTAGTGAGCTTCAAAACCAGTTTTCGGAGTCAGAAGCAGCACACTTAGCCCTTGCTTTTGTTCTCTCCAAAGCTGAGGACTGAACCCAGAGCCTGCAGCGCACTGTGTTCACTGGCTCCGTGAGAAAGCTCGCTGGGTAGGCCCGTTTATTTGTTTTGCTAAGAAGGAATAGAACATTGTAGCAAACCCTAGCTGTTTGGTTATACTATAAATAAACATCCTTTAAAAACACTCTTGATGAGCTATTCGGGTGTGGGGGCGTGTGAACTGGGTAGGAAGATAAAATATTTCTTTTCCTTTTCTTTTTCTTTCCTTGTTTGTTTATTTGCTTGTGTGAGGTAGGGTTTCTCTGCGTGGCTCTGTCTGTCCCGGAACTCAGTCTGTAGACCAGGCAGGATGTGAACTCAGAGATCAGCCCGCCTCTGCCTCCCAAGCCCTGGCATGAAAGCGTGCGCGTCATAACGCCCAGTGGAGGTGGGATATTTCTGACTGTGGGACAGGCCTATGGAACTGTAGCTCGACACGTGGTGGTGAGGACAAGCCGCTGGAACGTCTGGAGCTCGAATGTTCCTACTGTGGGTGGGAAAGGACAATAGTGCGGCCACTGGAAAGGGGAACCAGTTCTTCAAAAGATTACATACAAACTTCTACGTGATTGGTGTGTGTGTGTGTGTGTGTGTGTGTGTGTGTTCACATGTAAAAGAATCCATGTAATGTGTACATATATCAAATTACCATGTCATCCATCCCTAACAAATAGGCAATTCTTCTATGTCAACTAAAAATAAAAATAGCATTGGTTGTGATGATGTATACCTCCAATTCTACCACTCAGGAGGCTGAGATAGCAGCATTGTGAGTTAGAGGCCAGCCTGGGCTACACAGTGAGACCCTGTCTAAATCAATCAATCAATCAATCAATCATCATCAATCAATCAATCAAATCAACCAACTAATCAAAATAAAAACCCATGTAAACATACACAACAGTTCACAGCAATGTTATCCACAATAACCAAATGGTGGGCACGATCCTAATGTCCACGTAACAATTAATGTATACAAAGAATGTGGTGTGTCCATGAGACAATGTACTAAGATCCAGCCATGCAAGTACATATGCTGTGCCACGGACGGACTCTGGAAAACTTTACACGAGACCGTATGTTGTATGGATCCATTTATACGAAAGGTCCAGAATGGCTGTGCATGTAGAGATGGAAAGTGGATCCGTGGTTTCCTAACTGGGGAAAGAAGGAAATATGACTAACAGCTTATGCATGGGTTTTTCTGGGAGGTGACAAAATGTAAAACTGATGTTGGTGACGGCTGCTGGGCTGGGTGGATATATTAAAAATCCACTGAAGAGGACACTTAAATAGATAAGTTACATCTTGGGTAAATTATTATATTTTAATAAAATTATTTTTAAAAAGTATAGTTTTAGGACTCAGAGGTAGACGGGCAGTAGAACCTACGATGAGCACGCACGAGACACTGGGTTAAATCCAAGCACCAAAAATAAAATAAAATATACATTTACAGAATGAAAGTCACCAGGTGGATCATGATGACTGAGGTGCCCTCTCTCGGGGTATGCATCACCCATCTTTGCGCCATGGTTACCATGGTTACCAGGAGGCAGGACCATATCTTGGAAACACCAGCTAACTCCAACTCCACTTCCAATGTTTACCAGGGTCAGGGCAGCCTTCCCTCTACGTAAAGTCAAGATGACAACCTGCCCCTGAGAGCGGCTCCATACACAGGGATATAACTATAAGGCTCTGATAAGAATTAATTCACGCCGGGCAGTGGTGGCACACGCCTGTAATCCCTGCACTTGGGAGACAGAGGCAGGTGGATTTCTGAGTTCGAGGCCAGTCTGGTCTACAGAGTGAGTTGAGTGAGTTCCAGGACAGTCAGGGCTACACAGAAAAACCCTGTCTCGAAAAAACAAAACAAAACAAACAAACAAAAAAAAAGAATTAATTCACAATGGGGACTGCAGAGGTGGCTCAGAGCCCTGACTGACCTTCTAGAGGACCCAGGTTCAACTCCCAGCACCACATGTTGAGTCACAGACACCTGTAATTCCAGTTCCAGGGATCCAACACCCTCTTCTAGCTTCCATGGGTACCTGCACATTTTTGAGCGTGCGTGTGTACACACAGACACACATACACACACACAAATGCACACACATACCTGCACATGCTCAAAGACACATGCACACACACTTAAAAATAAAATAAATCTTCAATTTGTATGATGCTGGTGGAGGTGGCTCATACCTTTAATCCCAGCACTAGGGAGGCAGAGGCAGGCAGGCAGATCTCTTGAGTTGGAGACCAGCCTGTGTACAGAGTAAGTTCTAGGACAGCCAGGGATACACAGACAAACCACGTCTTAAAAAACAGCGGCAACAACAAAAAATTGTATGAACAATGGCTCGTACCTGTAATCTCACCACTTAGGAAGTGCAGACAGGAGAATTGCTGTAAGTTCCAGGCCAGCCTGGAATACAGAATAAGACTCAGCTCAGGAAAAAAAGAAAAGAAAAGAAAAGAAAAGAAAAGAAAAGAAGAGAAGAGAAGAGAAGAGAAGAGAAGAGAAGAGAAGAGAAAAGAAAAGAAAAGAAAAGAAAAGAAAAGAAAAGAAAAGAAAAACCACTAGAATAGCCAGGAGTGGGTGGTGCTTTTAATCTCAGGAAGCAAAGACATGTGATCTCTGTGAGTTCAAGGCCAGCCTGATCTATAAAGCAAGTTCCACTAAGGCTACTAGTAAGACACTGTCTCAAAAAAAACAAAACAATAAATTAATAATAATTACTATTGCCGGGCGGTGGTGGCACACGCCTTTAATCCCAGCACTTGGGAGGCAGAGGCAGGCGGATTTCTGAGTTTGAGGCCAGCCTGGTCTACCGAGAGAGTTCCAGGACAGCCGGAGCTACACAGAGAAACCCTGTCTCGAAAAAAACCAAAATAATAATAATAATAATAATTATTATTATTATTATTATTATTACTATTATCACTATTCATAATCTGGGCATAGCGGCATAATCTGGGAAGACCAACACTTAGAAGGCAAAACAGGGGCTGGAGATACAGCTCAGAGGGTAAAAGCACTGACTGCTCTTCCGAAGGTCCTGAGTTCAAATCCCAGCAACCACAGGATGGCTCACAACCATCTGTACAGCTACAGTATACTTATATACATAGCATAAATGAATAAAATCTAAAAAAAGAAGGCAAAACAGGAGGATTACTGTAGACCAGTCTGAGTTATATACCAAGACCATATTCAAAACATGACTACCAGGGGCTGGCGAGATGGCTTGGCGATTGAGAAGTCTGCTGCCACCTTCAGTTGGATTCCCAGAATCCACACTGAGCGCCTGCATGTGAAGAATACCTTAAACTCTTGCAGGCGCACACACACACACACACACACACACACACGCACACACACAGAAAACTCAGGAAACGAGCATTTTAAATCATTAGGGAGCCCGCCTGTGCTACACTTCCTTTACATACTTTTTTGAGACTGGCTTTAAACTCTCTACGCAGCCAAACATAACCTCACACTTCTGATCATCCTGCCTCCGCCTCCTACAGGATTAGAGCTCACTGATTGGCTGGGCCAGCTAGACGTGCGCCTGGACAGCTGCCTCTCCCATACCAGGGATGCCACGGTTCCGTGAAAGCCACCACATGCAGCTTCTGTGTGGACATTGGTGATGAACCCAGGTCACCATGCTCATGCCACGGCCACTTTACTAAGTGAACCATCTCCCAACCCAAACTTTTACTGAGGGGGGACAGGGTCTTACTATGTGGCCTGTGTTGGCCTTTGCCTCCTGGGTGATAGATTACAGACAAGTTCCACACCATGCCCAGCTCAATTTAAAAGGTAGGTTTGAGCCGGGTGGTGGTGGCGCACGCCTTTAATCCCAGCACTTGGGAGGCAGAGGCAGGCAGATTTCTGAGTTTGAGGCCAGCCTGGTCTACAGAGTGAGTTCCAGGACAGCCAGGGCTACACAGAGAAACCCTGTCTCGAAAAACCAAAAAAAAAAAAAAAAAAAAAAAAAAAGGTAGGTTTGGTTATTCTGGGGGGTCTTGAGATAGGGTCTGACTTGAATGGCCCAGAAGTCACTACATAACCCAGAGTGGCATCATAGTCACCTGTCTCTGCCTCCTGACTGTTGTGATTAAAGGCATTTGCCACCAGGCCTGGCTCCCAATTTAAAAGTTTAACTCTCTCTCTCTCTCTCTCTCTCTCTCTCTCTCGATTTATTTATTTAATGTATATGAGTAATTGTCATTGTCTTCAGACACACCAGAAGAGGGCATCTGATCTCATTACAGATGGTTGTGAGCCACCATGTGGTTGCTGGGATTTGAACTCAGGACCTCTGGAAGGGCAGTCAGTGCTCCTCTCCAGCCCCCTCTTTTTCCTTTTTTTTTTTTTTTTTTTTTTTTTTTTTTCTGTGTATCCTGGCTATTCCGGAACTCACTCTGTAGACCAGGCTGCCCTCAAACTCAGAGATCCGCCTGCCTCTGCCTCCCAAGTGCTGGGATTAAAGGCATGTGCCACCACTGTCCAGCCTGTTTTTCCTTTTTAATTGTTTTTAATTCGTGTTTTTAGAACAGAAGTTTACCAGGGTAGAATGCTTTACCTACCCTACAACTTTTTTTCAAATTTTAAATTTATCCTCTTATATTACATCTCACTAATGTTTTCCTTCCCTCTCTCTTCTTTTCTCTTCTCTCTCTGTGTCTGTATGTGTATGATATCTCATGACACAGAGCTCACTCTCCCTTCCCCATGCCATCCATATACTGTGTCTGTGTGTGTCTCTCTGTGTGTCTGTGTGAGTCTGTGTGTGTGTGTATCTGTGTCTCTGTGTGTGTCTGTGTGCCCTCGGGCTCCTCCTCCATTTCCCTTCTGAAAAGGGCAGCCTGCCAGGGGTATCAACCAAACATTGGCAGTTGTAATGAAACCAGACGCCTTCCCTCAAACCAAGGCTGAATGAATGAGGCAACCTAGTAGGAGGAAAAGGTCCCTAAGGCAGGCAAATAAGTCAGAGACACCCCTCATTCCCCCTGTCAGGAACCCCACAGGAAGACCAAGTACACAATCACAGCCTATGTGCAGAGGGTCTCGGTAGGCCCCATGCGGGTTCCTGTGTGGTGGCTCAGTCTCCTGAACGGTCTCAGTTCCCGAGCCCCCATGAGCCCAGGTTGCTTGATTCTAAGTGTTTCCCTGTGACGCCCCAGACCCCTCTGGCTCCCACACTTCCCCCTCCCCCTCCCTCCATCTAATGTTTGGCTGTGGGTCTCTGCATCTGTTTCCACCAGTTTTCTCTGACACGATTACGTCAGGCTCCTGTCTACAACAGGATGTCATTAGGAATCACTTCATTGACCTTTTTCTGCTATCCATGTTTGCTTCTACCCTAGGTCTCTGGGCTATCCAGCCTCTGGGTCCAGGCAGCCTCCAGGCAGTGTCAGGGGAGGGCTCCCTCTCTTTCATGGCTTCTGTCTCAAGCTGGACCAGTCTTTGGTTGGCCACTCCCACAATTTCTGCACCTCCTTTACCCCAGGACTTTTTACAGGCAGGACAAGCTGTAGGTGGAAGGTGTCGTGGCTGGGCTGGTGTCCCAGCCCCTCCCTGGCAGCCTTGTCATGGTTGATTGAGGCTCCATGTCCTCCATCACTAAGAGTCTCAGCTATGAATCACTCATAGATTGCTGGGATTTCCTAGGTTTGGTCCTCTTCCCTGAAATGACGCCCCCCACCCCCTAATTCCAGTTGTTTCTCCCAGTAATGAAAGTTTTAATTTTTTTTTTTTTTTTTTTTTTTTTGGTTTTTTGAGACAGGGTTTCTCTGTGTAGCTCCGGCTGTCCTGGAACTCACTCTGTAGACCAGGCTGGCCTCGAACTCAGAAATCCGCCTGCCTCTGCCTCCCAAGTGCTGGGATTAAAGGCGTGCGCCACCACCGCCCGGCTCGAAAGTTTTAATTTTTAATTACGTCCACAGTTCGGCACGGAGGGTGGGATCCATCCACATTTCCACGCCTCTGCCTCTCTGCTTTGCGAAGCCCTCGACTGCCTACCTAAGCAGGTGGCGCTTGCTTTACGGATGCCAGAACCAAGGAAACACACGTTTAAACAATGCAATGGCTTTTCAGGTCATAACAGTTTGTGCCTGTTCTGTGATCCCAGCACCAAGAATGCTGGGACCAGTGGGGGACGGTGCCGCTGGTTCAAGGCTAGCCTGGGCTCTCACAAGCCAACCAAGACTATATAGAAAACCGTGTCTCACAAACAAAAACACACACACATGAAAAATACCCAAAGGCTGTTTGTTATGTCCTTGTCTGACAGCAGGTTTTTTTTCCCTTTTTGTCTGTTTTCCCACCTCAGGACAGAAAGAAACAGTCCACCCTCCAGAACTGCATAACATCACGGTGTGTATGTTGTAACTTACTAAGGCAATGTCAGCGAACGCTTAGGTGGCCTGGCTCTTCGTCCCACCTGGAGGTGCACATCCGATGGACAAAGGAACTTTCCAGGATGTCAACAGACATTCCTGAATTTCTCCCAGAAAAGCCGCATCGATTTATATATGTGAAACGGCCACTATGTGAGAGAGCCTAAGCTGTTTGAACTGTTCCCCAGCCTGACAGGACACATGTGGAAAGGATATTTTAACTTCATTCCTTTAAGTGGTTAAGTGTGTATTTTCAAATGTTGGGAGTCAGTTTCCTCCTTCTAACATGTGGGTCCTGGGGATTTGAACTCAGGTCATCGGACTTGGGGGCAAGTGCTTTTCTCTTGCCAAGCGCTTTTCTCGAACCAATTCGATTATTTTCACATTTAAAACATACAGTGACCACTGTAAATCCCCCTCCCCCTTTGAAACTACATTTATTTTATCTTAAGATTATAATTCTCTGTCTGTCTGTCTATGTGTGATGTATGTATGTGTGTATGTGTGTATATGAGTGTGTGGTATGTGTGTATGTGTGTGCTGTTCGTGTACACATGGTGTGTGTGTGTGTGTGTGTGTGTGTGTGACATGCCTGTACTATGGCACACATCTGGAGGTCAGAGGCCACCTTTTGGGGATTGCATTTCTCCTTCCACCATGAATTCTGACAATACCACTCCAGCCTAGGGGTGTATAGAACACGTATTTGGGGGGACTGCATTTTCTCCTTCTGCCATAGATTCTGCCAATCAAAGCAGGCCATCGGGAGTATGGAACACGTTTTTACCAGCTGAGCCATCTCGCTGGCATTCATTTTTAAATGTCATTTGTAAAGGGTTTATTATACCTCTACAACTTAATTACGCTTTTCAATTGCACGAGGACTTTCTGAATATCACATGTAACTCCTTGCACAATTAAGCTGTCTCTCCCAGCAGCTGTCCTGGTGTCTGATTCTTATCCAGACCTCATTAATATTCCTTGCAAGCATAAATGGCACTTGATGTGCAGATGAGAACCAAGTCTCTGTAGATTCTCTTTGTACCGGACCCACCTCTTACTGCTCTCGTGCCCAGCCCAGTGGGAAGCCCGACGTGTTAGATGGCCTCACAGCCTTAAGGGAAACTCACAGTTTGGGGCTATGCTTTAGTGCCCCCCCCCTCATCCCGGCAGTCCAGCACTTCCTGCTTGGGGAGGGGCTACTCAAATATCACTGAATATTAGACAGGCCTCAGAGGCTCTGTCTCTTTTTGAGACCGGTTCTCACTATATGATCTAGGCTGGGCTCAAACTCTTGATCCTCCTGGGCCAGCCTCCCAAGTGCTGGAATTAAAGAATGTGCAACGATACTGGGCTAAAGCTGAACCTCTCCCGTGGAGTCCAAACAGGATTCTGAAATGGCTCCCGAGGATTCCAGCGCAAAAGAGACACGGAGTTAGTTTCGTCTTGTTTCCCAGGATCATTAGCCAGAGCAGGGAGGAAGACAGAAGATTCTAGTCACCTACCTAGGGAGACTATGTCTCTGCCAGGCCACTGTAGCCTGAGGATCAATTACTGAATGCTAACCATATGCCGCACGCCTTACACACGTGGGCTCATTATCTTCTTGATCTCATTCACTGAGTGGTTATGACATCATGAAGCAACTATTCTCACCTGACAGAGGGAGAAACTAGCCTCAGAGAAGTTGAGTAATTTCCTCAGAGTCATACAGTTGCCGAGTTTTAGAACCAGGGTCCAGGAGATGGCTCAGCAGGTAAAGCTCTTTGCTGCCAAGCCGGTGACCTGAGTTCAATTACTGGGGCTCCACATGGTGAAACAGAAGAACAGGCCCCCACAAGCTGCCCCCAATAAATAAATAAATAAGTAGAGATAAATCAGTAAAGTGAAAGATAGTAGAACAAGACAGGCCTTGTGATTCTCACCTGTCATCTCAGTATTCAAGCAGGGGGATTGCTGCAAGTTCTATCCTGCGTTTCCAAACAACAGAGAAAGTGACAGACCAGACCTTAGAAGTTTTAGGGACTCTGACTGCCACAGGCTAATAGCATGCTGAGAATCACACCTCTGGGGTCCAGGACAGTCTGAACAGCCTTCTTCAGGACTGCCAAGATCGCAAAGGGTATAGTCCAGAAGTCCCGACCTGGTCTTCATCTCTACCCTGCCCGCCTGTCAGTTCAGGTTGACATAGAGGGTATATATATATATATATATATATATATACACACACACACATATACATACATACATACATACATACATATACGTGCTCCTGGGTGCCATTAAGACAATTCCCTAAAGCTTTGTCTTCTGAAGCTTTCAGCTCATTGCTAAACTGTGTGGTAAAAATGGTGGCTGTATGACAGTACAAAGGCCTTACACGTGGGGCTGAGGCTATAGCTGGGCTGGTAAGACGCTCACGTGCTCATGCCCGAGGCTGGGGGGGTCCATCCCTAGCTCTGCATAAAACTTAGGCCTGGAGACACGCACCTGGACTCCCAGCACTTGGGAGACTGTGGCCAGAGATTCAGAAACGTAAGAGGCCTTTGGAACCCCTGCGTGGGTAACAAGGTGCTTACAGCCTAATGACCAAGCCCTGTGACTTCTGGAGTCTTCTGGAAGGAGAGAGCTGACCTGGCAGACACAAGCTGTGGCATTTGTGAACACAAACATACCCAACACATACAACACAAAATAAATAAATGAAAGTTTAGCTCATCTAGCTATCCTCAGCTACACAGTGAATTTTGAGGCCAGCCTGGACTACTTGAAAGCCTATCTCAAAAAGCTAAATAACAAAACAAAAAACCCAATCCCGAATATCTTGCAAGCTATTTCTTTTTCTTTCAGTTTTTTGAGACAGAGTTTTTATGTGTAGCCCTGGCTGTTCTGAAACTTTCTCTGTATACCAGGCTGGCCTCGAACTCAGAGAACTTTTTTTTTTTAAGGCAGGTTATTGTTATGTAGCTGTGCCTGGCCTGGAACTGAAAGTTTTAACTCTCCTTCCTCTGCCTCCAGAGTTTTGGGAGTACAGGCTCAGAGCAAAGTGCTTGGCCAAGTTTTTGCTTTGCTTTGTTTTGTTTTGTTTCTTTGTTTTCTCAACAGGGTCTGACTTTGATGTTTTGGCTGTACCTGTACTCACGACAGAGCCCAGAGGCTCTTGTGATCTTCATCCTACTGCTCGGAGTACAGGCATGTGCCGCTTTAACGTAATTCCACACACAGATGTATTTCAGTCTCACAGTAACACATGCAGAAATACCGTCACGGTGTGTTTCAGTGGCTGAGTAGTCTGTACAGAAAGAACCCGAGGTGCAGAAAGAAAATGAACTGCTGTTCGTTTAGGGGGCGAGGCTAGAAACAAGATGGCTTCCGGCACAAACAAAAGGGAAGCAAGGCTGTGGACCGTGGGGTGCGGCAGCCTCAACTCATCTCTGTCAAATCACCAACGAAGAAAGGGTCGGGCTGGAACGACGCTCAGTGGGAGAGACCTCTTGCATCTCAGAAACCCCAGTCAGGCTGGGCAAGATGTCTCCAAGCCCAATGGCCTGAGTTCTCCACGGAGCCCACATGGTGGAAGGAGAGTTCACTCTAAAAGCTGTTCTCTGACTCCACATGCATCCACATATATGTACATGCAAGATAATTTAATGTAAAAAACAAAACAAAAGAAAACGTAGAAAAAAAATCCAGCCGGGTGGTGGTGGCGCACGCCTTTAATCCCAGCACTTGGGAGGCAGAGGCAGGTGGATTTCTGAGTTCGAAGCCAGCCTGGTCTACAGAGTGAGTTCCAGGACAGTCAGGCCTACACTGAGATACCCTGTCTCAAAAACAAAAAAAGAGAAAAAAAGAAAAAAGAAGAAAGAAACCCAAATTAGCTTGTTAGACATATAATAGTGGTAATTTCACATATCTTCTTTAAACATGAAATACAATTTATAGCTTTTAAAAACTCACTTTGATCTGAAATTTGCAGGTCATAAAAGATCACCCAAGAACCTTTCTAATCTTTTTCTCCCTTTAAATTAAACAATTACCAGCTCTAATGCACACATGCTTACCCCACCTCTCTCCCAAACAACTAATTTGGTTTTTGTCCCTTGGCTTCCTCCTCGCCTCTCCACTTCTGTTGATAATTAACTCAATGCAAAGGGCAGACAGCTCACAGGTTTTTCAGCAGCCTTGGTTTTGTTAGACATACAGGAAAAAAAATTGACAGAAAAAGACTGTCAATAATTTCAAATTTAAGATGAAAGTGGCCGGGCGGTCGTGGCGCACACCTTTAATCCCAGCTCTTAGGAGGCAGAGGCGGGTAGATTTCTGAGTTTGAGGCCAGCCTGGTCTACAGAGTGAGTTCCAGGGCAGCCAGGGCAACACAGAGAGACCCTGTGGGGGTTGGGGGGAGTGGGGTTGGGGACGGGAGAAAGTGGAAGAAAAGTTGATCAGAGAAAGGTCGGAAGTAAACAGCTGACAAAGGCTCTTCACATAGATTGTTCCTCCTTTAACCTTTGTACTACGACATCCGTGACCAGCAGGCACACCACACATGCATGGCATAAACATGTCACTGTGCTGGCACTTTCCCTACAGTGTTCAACAAAGTCCCACTGTGTTACTGAGTATCACACCCAGCGGTGGCACTCCCAGCACCTGGGAGGCAGAGGCAGGCAGATCTCTGAGTTAGAGGCTAGCCTGGTCTACAGAACAAGTTCCAGGACAACCAGGGCTACAACGGAAAAACAAAGCAAGTCAAACTGAGTGTGGTCTGCGAACCGCATGCTCATGGGTCTTGCCAATTACAAGCTTAACTAAGACAGAAGAATCAGGGGCTGGAGAGACGGCTCAGAGGTTAAGAGCACCGACTGCTCTTCTGAAGGTCCTGAGTTCAAATCCCAGCAACCACATGGCTCACAACCATCTGTAATGAGATCTGACGTCTTCTTCTGGAGTGTCTGAAGACAGCTACAGCATACTTACATAAATAAATAAATCTTAAAAATAAAAAAGACAAAATAATCAGTTGGGGGAGTCAGCACACACCTTTAATCACAGCACTTGGGGGGGGGCGAAGGCAGGAGGATCTCTTGAGTTCTGGACTTGGTCTACAGAGTTCCAGGACAGCCAGGGCTACCCTGTCTTGGGGGGGTGGGGAAGCTAAGGCAACATGCCTTATTTTAGGAGGGTCCTCAACTGCTTGAGACAGAACCTCTTTACCCCAGTCCGTGTCCTTGGATTACTCGGGATCCTTCCAGACGCACGCCCTCTTAGTTTCACTATTGGCCATTTCCAGGAAAGGCTTGGCTTCAATTATTCTTATCTGAAATTTTAGATGATTTTTTTTTCAGAGCTTGCTCAGTCTGAGGAACCAGTTCAGATAATGGAGCCAATTCCGTCAAGAAGGAGAATTAAACAGGCTTACTGAAGCATCTTCTCCTGCAAGCTCTCTACTCTTGCTTTTCTGCGGAAGAGCACATGACAGCACTCTAACCAAGGGTAAGAACAGCTAGGGTGGCCCCGTAAGGAATCGTCAAACCACACGGCTGGGCAAGCAGCAGCGCCAGGCAGCAGCGCCGGGCAGCAGCGCCGGGCAGCAGCGCCGGGCAGCAGCGCCGGGCAGCTCCCCAAGAATGACGCTCCACTCCTTATTTCTAAGGATTCATTACAAATATATTAATACTGATGCTTTGTCCTGTGTCCCCCACCCCTAACCGGTGTGAATGTTTTGCCTGCATGTATGGCTGTTCACCATGGGAACATGCAGGACCTGTGGATGTCAGGAGAGGGCATCAGATCTCTTGGAGCTGGAGTTCTAGATGATTCTGAGTCACCGTGTGGGTGCTAGAAATGGAACCCACGTCCTCTGGAAGAGCAACCGGTGCTCCTAACCGCTGAGCTGCCTCCCATGTCTGAGCTTCTTGTTTTGTCTGTATATAACCCAGGATAGCCTCAGACTTGCTAGGTAGCCAAGGTGACCCTAAGCTCCTCTCTCGGCTGTCCTCCGAGTGCCGGAAGGGCCGGAGGGAGCCCTTCAGCATTAATCTCACTGGTTTGACTGAACTGCAATGTTTGTCTCTGATGCCGACAGACGCGCCTTTCTGTAAACACGGAAAAGACACCTTCCCCGCGTCTCAGTTTTGTTCTTTAAATCATTGCCTATGTAGTGTGTGTGAACGCACTAGTGCATCACTGTGTGTACATTGTTCACAAGCATGTTTGTATGTGATTGCAGGCATGTATGTAGAGGTCAGAGCTCAACTTCAGATGTCTGTCTCCACTTTCCACCCCTCCACCCCTCCACCCTCTCCTGCTTATGCCAATCTAGATGGCCCACCAGCTCCCAGGGACTCTTGTCTCTGCCTCCCATCCTGTCACAGGAACACTGAGGTCACAGGAGAGATACTGAGTGTGGCTTTTTTGGGTTCTGGGAAGCCAAACTCCGGTTCTCAAGCTTTCAAGGCAGGAGCTTTACTCACGGAACGAGTCTCAAGCTCTTTTAAAAACCAGATTTTATAGCCGAGCGGTGGTGGCGCACGCCTGTAATTCCAGTACTTGGGAGGCAGAGGCAGGTGGATTTCTGAGTTCGAGGCCAGCCTGGTCTACAGAGTGAGTTCCAGGACAGCCAAGGCTACACAGAGAAACCCTGTCTCGGGAAAAAAAAAAAAAACCAAAAAAAACCCCAAAAAAACAGATTTTAGATGACACAAATATTCTGAGGGTTATGTGAGAGGAAAAAGGCAAACTCGCTTCGAAGGCTTTCTTCAGAGGAAAGGCATTTAAGGGATAAAATCTGAAGCAGACCTGAGGGAAAGCACGGAGTTAAAAAGGAAGGCCGCCCAGTCAGGAAAACAGGAAAAGGCTGGAAGTCAGTCAGTTACCTGAGGCATGGGGTCACACCTGGGCTCCCAGGATAGGAAGACTGAAGCAGGAGGACAGCTGTGAGATTAAGACTAATGAGGGAGGGGAGGGGAGGGGAGGGGAGGGGAGGGGAGGGGAGGGGAGGGGAGGGGAGGGGAGGGGAGGGGAGGGGAGGGGAGGGGAGGGGAGGGGAGGGGAGGGGAGGGGAGGGGAGGGGAGGGAAGGGAAGGGAAGGGAAGGGAAGGGAAGGGAAGGGAAGGGAAGGGAAGGGAAGGGAAGGGAAGGGAAGGGAAGGGAAGGGAAGGGACAAAAAATTTTGGTATATCGTCAGGTTTAATTAGTTGTAAGTAAGCAAACCTGATTCACAGCTACTGTGGAAAAGCATTCCCACTTGGGTCTCATTCCGAGTAAGCAGAGAGTAGAGAACTTCAGCATTCCTGGGGGCTCTGAGAGGAAAGTAGAAGCCTGCTGGTTCCTGACGCATTTACCCGCTGGACTCTAGGTTTTTAAAGAGTAATGAGAGAACTGGGCAATGGTGGCGCTTGCCTTTAATCCCAGCAGAGGCAGGCAGATCTCTGTGAGTTCAAGGTCAGCCTGGTCTACAGAGTGAGTTCCCAGATAGCCAGGGCTACACAGAGAAGTCAAAACAAAGGGGAAAGAAATTAGAGGCTAGTAAGAGCCAAAAGCGCCATATTCTCTCAGGGGCAACTCAGCGAGCAGCCGCGCAGGCGCCCACGGTGGCAGCAGACCAGAGTCCCGATCCTGGGATCACCTTGGAAATCTGCATGACAGAACCAAATCCCAGCTGCCACTGTATCCTTTGTCCTACAGAAATCCTCAGAGGGTGCCACCTGATGTGAACCCACACCAACTCCCCGGGCTGTTGTTGTCCAGTGAAAAGACGGCGCCACACCTCTTTGGACGGCAAACCCACACAAGACTCGTTAAAACGCGAAGTCTATCTTCAATGCTTATTCATTCGCTCAGCAAATATTTACTGAGCGTTTACCACACTGGGCAGGGTCTGCCGGCTCAGAGTTAACAATGATAGGCAAGGTCTCTCTTCTCGGGAAACTTCCATGCTGCAGGAGAATCAGGACAAGCGAAGGGTGTGACTCGGGCAGGCAAACGCACCAAGGGTAATTGGGGTATTGCGGGGAAGGGGGTAGAGGCTCCACAAAGCCTCCTGATGAATGACATTTGAGCAGAATGCAGAACGAAGGGGAGGGTACAGGCAGCCAGCCAGGGGACAAGACGAGGAGAAGGTGCTAGGCAAAGGCCCTGAGGCAGGAATAAAATTTCTGGGGAGTGAGCTAAGAGGGCGGGGCAAGCTGACTAAGACAAGTGGTAGTCTGGTTCACGTGGACTTTCGAGCCGTCGGAAGGGACTTTAACTGCTGTATGATACTATGGATGCAAGATAAGATATATTTCATGTACTGTGAGTACATTATAGCCACAATGAAACAGAAAGCCTCCTTCGTACGCCGCTTGTAATCTTTCAAGGAAGCAATAATTTGGCAAGTGGCAAGGCGAGAAATGAAGCAAAAATAAAACGACAGCCACGGACCCAAAAGTCAGTTCTAGAATATGGAATGTGCCTGTTGGGGATTTTATTTTTTTTTAAAGTCACGTTTTGTTTGGGTTCTTAAGAAACAGGGGTTCATCAGGAATGGGGTGGGGGCAGTCGGAGGCTGTGGGAATCACAAAGGCAGGGAGGCAGGAAGGGAACTGGGCGGGTCCAGGAAACAATGAATCACTTGCTGCCCCGGTGCCAGGTGGGTGGACAGTGCGGAGAGATAAGCCTGGAGAAATACGCTGGGGGCGTCCAGAAGGACAAGTACTGCGGTCTAGACAGTACCCTTGGGTACTGGCCCCCTGAAGCGTCTGTATGACTAGAAGAACCATTCGACATCACATCCCCACACATAGCCCCAGAGGTCCAGGTGGGACCCAAGAACCAACATTTGATCACCCCCAGACAGTACGCACGCAGGCAATCTGGGAAGCCACAATTTGCAAAATCCAGGCTTTGGATCTTTTTGTTTGTTTTCATGGCAACCCTGCTCGTCCCAAAAGGGGAAGCCTTATTGCTTTGGCAATTCAGGGGCTCTGGCAAAAATAAATAATTAAATAAATGAAGACCAATGAGAGCCACGGTCACTGCTGGGTTCCACACTCAGTGAGTTGGAGAAGCAGTAAGATCTTGTCTCAGGAATATGAGACTGGGGAGCTGGAGAAACGGCTCAGTGGTTAGGAGCACATACTGCTCTTGCAGAGGACCAGAGTTCAAGTCTCGGCACCCACATCAGGCAGCTCTGGACTTCATGAGACTCCAGCTTCAGGGAGCCAACACGTCTTGGACTTACCTGGGCACGTATACAGATACACACACACACACACACACACACACACTTACATTTAATTTAAAAAAATTAGAAACGTAAGACTGGTAAGATGGCTCAGTGGGTGAAAGTGCACGGAGCCTGAGCACCCACGCTGGCTCCCACACGGAGAATGGACAGCTCACTCTAGAGTGTCATCCTCTGGCCAGGCAGTGGTGGTGGTGTACACCTGTAATCCCAGTACTGGGGAGGAAGACATGGCTGGATCTCCGGGTTTGAGGCCAGCCTGGTCTACAGAGTGAATTCCAGGTTAGCCAGAGCTACACAGAAACCATGTCTTGAAAAACCAAAAAAAGAGAAGAGAGAAGAAAAGAAAGTTGTCCTTTGACCTCTGTGTGTGCACTGTGGCACACTGGCACACATACACAAACAATGAAACAAAATAATTTTTAAAAATCAAAATTAAAAGGGAAATAAAAATGAATATCTTATGTATCATTTTTAAAGTTTCTTTCTTATTTTTTGAGATAAGCTCTCCTTACTGCCCTGGCTGTCCGTGAACTCACGATCCTCCCCCCCATCAAATGCAGGAGTTCCAGGAATAAGCAACAATGTTCAGCTCAAAGAGTAACGTGCTAAAAGTGGGCTTTCTACAAATCACAGCACAAACACTAAGAACAGCTTCTATTTGGAACAGCAGACACTGTCCAGTAACTTGTCATGACAACATAAACCCTCCTGTCAGGGTGAGACCAGGTTCATAGCCACCAGACACCACAGGATTTATGGGACAGGCCATCGGGGCGCTTCTAGCTTAGTCTCCGAGCTGCCCAAGGGTCAGTCTGTACCCGAAAGCACTGCACCAGTCTTTATTTTACCTTCTGCAGCCCTGAAAGTTAAGGGCTAAAGCAATTGTCTCAGGGTTCCACGGAGGCCTTACTCAAGGGGAAACTGTCTTCACTGCATCCGATCTTCCCTAGGGAGTCTAGAATGGGGTGTGGGGTGGGACAGGACAAAAAGTGACTCCAGAACAGCTTGCTAACTGCAGATTTACTGAGCGAACTTTGGGATCAAGAGCCCAACCCTTCCCTCTTACAGACACTTGTCAATGAGTGACTTGTCCAGGATCAGCCACCGGGCGGGTCCCTGGCTCCTTCCTTACAGGGCTTCTTATCACACCACAGGCCCAACTTCTGACACGGTTCACTTTTTCAACTCACTCGTTCAGTATGGTTGGAAAGCCAACCTTTTCCCCAAGACCTCAACACTCCAAATAAATGAAAGAAGCAAAAACCTTAACCATGAGGATCAAACAAAAACGAAAAGTAGATTGACCAAAAGGCAAGTCACTGAAAAGAGGGAGATGGGAGAGGAGTGTGGGGAAAGTGCTCTCAGTGACTAGGAATTACGGAAAGACAAGTAGCCCAGGGTGATACAATCTGTAATCCCAGCAGCGGGCCCGCTTCATTCAAGGCCAGCGGAGCCTACGGTGTGTGACTGAGTTTCGGACTAAAGTGAATTAATATATACAGATTAAGTCAAGTGAGATTATCCAATTAGCAAAGCTTAAAAAGTAATATCCAATCAATGTTAGCGAAGATGCAGAGGCCAGGCGCTCGCACCACTGCAGGTGAGGAAGCCCTGTTGAGTTCCTGTCTGGACTTCCTTCAGTGATGGACAGTGCTGTGGACGTGTAAGCCGAATAAACCCTTTCCTGCCCACCTCACCTTGGGTCACAGTGCACCATCACGGTCACAATGGTCTTCGCTGAATGGAATGCACCTACTGAGATGTCCCACCAGACCCCTTTTACTTATCATTCTGAGATCTAGTAAGTTGTCCAGGCTAGCCTTGTATACACGTTGTAGCTCAGGATTGCCTTGAACTTGCAATCCATCTGCCTCAGAGTCTAGAAGAGTCAGGAATTCAAATCTATGCCACGAAGCCTTGCTAGGCGCAGAGCAGTAAACAGCCGCTAAGCTGAACGCACACTACCGTGGTCTCAGCACTTGGGAGGCAAAAGCTGGAGAATCAGGAGTTCAAGGCCAGCCTGGGCTATATGAGACCCAGTTTCAACAATTAAAAAAAATTATTATTGCTAATTGTATTGTTATTACTGCTAAGTTGGGCAAGAAGGACAGTGACAAGTGACAGAGAGAAATCACAGACAGACAGACAGACAGACAGACAGGCTCACATTTCAGACTCTGAAGGATGTGTGGGGTTAGGGTACAGGTAAGTGGTCAAGAGTTTGCCTGGCATGTCTAAGACCCTAGCCTTGATCCCTAGCATTTCCTCACATAGAAAAAGTTATGGGGTCTGGAGAGATGGCTCAGCGGTTAAGGACACTGACTCCTCTTCCAAAGGTCTTGAGTTCAATTCCCAGCAATCATATAGTGGTTCACAACCATCTGTAATGAGATCTGACGCCCTCTTCTGGTATGTCTGAAGACAGCTACAGTGTACTTACATATAATAATAAATAAATCTTTTTTTTAAAAAAGAAAAAGTTAGGCCAGGCGGTGGTGGCGCATGCCTGTAATCCCAGCACTTGGGTGGCAGAGGCAGGTGAATTTCTGAGTTCGAGGCCAGCCTGGTCTACAGAGTGAGTTCCAGGACAGCCAGGGCTATACAGAGAAACCCTGTCTCAAACAAACAAACAAGAAAAAACCAAACCAAACAAACAAGAAAAAGTTATGGAAGGAGGTTTCCGTGAGCTGCAGGGTGCCAGAGCTGAAGCACTGACTCCCACTCTGTTTTCCTCCTGGACCACAGAGATGCTGAACAGCGGAGGCTTGGGGGAGGGGCTGGGTTAGGAGCCTAAGCCTGAGTGAGATATACTGTTACTACAAAACTATCCTTGTTTATGCTAAATTTACAGTCCACATGCTTTTATTTTCTACACTGGTGAAGAATACAAGGGGAAGATTATTATTATAGTCATGAGGTTAATCCACGTGGTTGGAGAGGTCATTTAGAAAGACTGTATGTTTTAAAATGAGTTCTCTTTATTCACTCATGTTCTGGAATGATCTTTCTGAATTGAATGTGTTCTAAACCTAGAAGGTCCAGGCCTGAAGCTTAGGCAACCTCGGGAACCACGCAGCTGAGCCCACGTAGGTGCTTCCAAGGTAGTGGAATTTCAACCTGGAGAGAAATAGTGTGTCCCCTATTACAAGAGACATAAAGGCTGCAAAGTAACTGTTTTTGTTTTTTGTTTTTTCAAGACAGGATTTCTCTGTGTAGCCCTGGCCATCCTGGAACTCACTCTGTAAACCAGGCTCTCCTGGAACTCACAGAGATCCACCTGCCTCTGCCTCCCGAGTTGCTGGGACTAAAAGTGTATGCCACCACCGCTCAGGTAAGCAGCACGATTTTACTAAATACCACCAGATGGACAACTCATTCCTTTAAAAAGTTGTGTGTGCGGGGACTGGTGAGATGGCTCAGCGCTTAAGAGCACCAACTGCTCTTCCGAAGGTCCTGAGTTCAAATCCCAGCAACCACATGGTGGCTCACAACCATCCCTAACAAGATCTGACTCCCTCTTCTGGGGTGTCTGAAGACAGCTACAGTGTACTTACATATAATAAATAAATCTTTAAAAAAAAAAAAAAAAAAGTTGTGTGTGCAAGTGAGTCAGAGCCTGTGCAGCTGGGTTTCCCCCGTGTGGAGAACAGAACAGCTCCCCAAAATGTATTAAAGTGACAGGAAGTCATTGCACATGCTAGTGGCTGCACCATTGGTGGATGAGACCGCCTACTCTCAATGAAGTCTTCATTCATCACCAATCATTTGAGTCTGGAGAGATGCTCAGTATAAGGGCCCTTAAGCTCTTCCAGAGGTCCCAAGATCCACTCCCAGTACCTGAATCAGTGTAAATCTAAATCCAGGCAGATCCGAAGCTTTCGGCCTCTTTGTGAACCCGTATTCTCATGCATAACTGCCCTACATATACACATAGTTAAAGATAAAAATAAATCTTAATTTTTTTGAATCTCATATCTTTTACATGGAGCCACAGAATAAACACATCAGAATGATCCCTCTAAAGGTACCATTTACCAAAAACCCTCAACCTGGATAATAAAGCAGAAACTACAGAAAGCCACTAATTTGTTACTAAAAGCCTCAAGAGCCTGTATTAAGTGACTTAACCACACCTTGAGGTTACTGTGCACAGTCTGCAATGGAGTGTTTTACCTTCTTATAGAAAGCACAGTTACAGACCCCAGCGTTTAAAGGTTAGTCTCTTCTTGCATAAATTATGTTAGGGACAAAGTTAAGCATTTTCTACCTGTAGAATGAGCGCTCTTCCAATTAAATGAAAGTCATCTCCCCTGTAGGAACAGGGAATGAGGAAAGCATGGACACTGGAGCCTGGCTTGACGCCTCAGGAGGGAAAGGTTCCTGCCGTCAAGCACAGCAACCTGCTCAGTCCTCAGGACCCACACTGTGGAAAGACAGAGCTGATGATTCCTGTAAGTTGTCCTCTGATAGCCACGGGCATGCCATGGCGTGCATTTGCTCAAGTACACACACATACCCATACTCACACACATGTACACACACATGCACATACACACTCACACATATACACACATACACACACGCATATAAACGCATACACATACACACAAACACACAAAACACACTTATATACACATACACACATATACACATATACATACATATATACATGCATACAAACGAATACACATACAAACATACACACACTCATATACACACACAATCACATATATACACACACACAAATACTCACATACACATACATATGAACACACACACACACACACACACACACACAAAATAAATCTAATTTAAAACTAAAACAAGGCCGGGCGGTGGTGGCGCACGCCTTTAATCCCAGCACTTGGGAGGCAGAGGCAGGCGGATTTCTGAGTTCGAGGCCAGCCTGGTCTACAGAGTGAGTTCCAGGACAGCCAGGGCTATACAGAGAAACCCTGTCTCTAAAAAACAAACAAACAAACAAAAAAAAAAAAAAACTAAAACAAAGCCGGGCGGTGGTGGCTCACGCCTGTAATCCCAGCACTCTGGGAGGCAGAGGCAGGCAGATTTCTGAGTTCGAGGCCAGCCTGGTCTACAGAGTGAGTTCCAGGACAGCCAGGGCTATACAGAGAAACCATCTCAAAAAAAAACAAATCCAAAAAAAAAAAAAAAAAAAACCCTAAAACATGAGGACATTTTTTCCCTAATATGTAGTAAAGTAGTCATTTATAGCAGACGCCTGGTGATCTCCCACACTCAACATTTCTTCCTGTGTGTGTGTGTGTGTGTGTGTGTGTGTGATAAGCCTTTGACATAGAATTTTAAAGTTATAACTATACCTGATTACAGTTGATTGGTGGAACCCTCAGAAAAATTAAAATTATATTTGAAACATTCTAATAAATATTTGTAGATATTCAAAATACATAATTCGTGCAAATAAACCTTCTATCAGAAAACACTTTCTGCGTTGGTGAGATGGCTCAGCGGTTAAGAGCACTGAGTGCTCTTCTGAAGGTCCTGGGTTCAAATCCCAGCAACCACATGGTGGCTCACGACCATCTGTACAACTACAGTGTACTCATATACATAAAACAAATAAATAAATCTTGAAAAAGAAAACACTTTCTGGGGCACAAAGGAGAGGAGCACAGCAACATCAAACGTGCCCACTGAGCACAACCACTCAGACCACGCAGACAACTGCCACGCTCGCTATTAACGCAAAGCCTTTATTGTAAAACATAAGACAGCTCCTGCAGGAGGGACCACGTCACGGCCATCCGGTGTGTATCAGGGCCTTGCTAAACAGTCAAACAGTCGGGACTGGAGGTGCACACCTACGACAGGTGGTCTTCTGGAGGATGCATGCAAGAGGTGTGGGAGCTCAAGTCTAGCCTCTGCTACATAGCAATCTGAAGCTAGCCTGAGCTCCAGGAGACAGAATCCGCCACCCCCCCAAAAAAAACCAAAACCTCAACAAAAAGCCTACGATCAAATGAAGAGTTTTCCAAGGCGACCACTAGTATCAGATCACCAGACTGTCAAAGTTCCCAAAGACTCCTCAAAGACTCAGACCTTTTCCCCTAACTGGATTGAACACAGTCTCTCACACACGCTAAACACACACTCTACCACGGAGCTACACCCAGAGTCACAACCGGGCATTTGAAGGGCACCCCCGCAGCCAACAGTGTCTCCACTGTTAATAGAGCTATTTCCACTCCTGAGCCTTCTCTTCCTACAATTATTAGGCTGAAACTTGGCCACACCTTTAACTAGAGCCGGGAACAAAGCCTAAATGTACCAAGTCAAACAAAGTCACACAATGAGGTCATTTTTACAGAATGGTGCTATTTGCTCAGGTTGACAGCGGACTGTCTTGGCCCAGAGACTCTACACATAGCTCGGGGATGACCTGAGAACTCTGCTTCTGAGTCTACGACATTAACAGTGAGGACCGCTCCACCCGCCATGTACTGGATTGCTGGAGAACTAAACAGGCTCTGGTCCCATTTTCAAAAGCTACAGAGTCAGCTGACCAAAGACCAGGCGAGAAATTCGAATGGAACACGTGTACAGTGGTGGGGTGCTCCCCTATCATGCACACGCGCTAGGGGTTGACACCCCCAAGACACCTGGGAGGTTTTCCGAGGCCGGTGCAGAGAGAGGAAATACCCAAGCAATAACAGCAAATGACTTCACCAATACTCTAAGTTGTATCTGTGGTGTTGCCTAACCCATTTAATTGTAGGCTCTTTAAGGGTAGGAGCTTTTGCAACTTTGGAGTCACAAAAGAATGGGCATAAAAGTCACTGAAAAAAAATGTTTTGTCAAGAATTCCTAACATAATTTAGCACCATGTTGTGCATGCAGACCTTTAAAGAGGTAATCTTTTCCAGGATGGGAAGATGGCTCATCAGGTAAAATGTGCTTACCATGAAGCCTGGCACCTTGAGTTCAATCCCTGGAACTCACATGATGGAAGGAAAGAACAGACGCCCCACAGTTCACTTCTGACCCACATACAATGCACATGCCATACACACACACACACACACACACACACACACACAGAGAGAGAGAGAGAGAGAGAGAGAGAGAGACTAAATGTATAAAAAAAAAAAAAGAAAAAGAAAAAAAGGAAACATTTTTCTGGGCTGGCAAGATGGCTCCGAAGTTAACATCTGTTGCACAAATCTAGAACACAAGTAGAGAACCAACTCCTATCAGCTGACCTCTGACCTCCACATGCCCGCCATGGCGCACGGGCTGGTATCCACGCACACATACACATTACACAAATGGTAATTTTTTAAAAATATATTGAAAGCCAGGGACAGTGGAGCACACCTTTAATCCTTAACATTCAAGATGCAGAGGCAGCCACACTTTGGACAGTCTAATCTAGACAGCCAGCTCAAGGCTAGTCAGGAATTCTTTGTAGAAGCAGAAAGAGGGAGAGAAGGAAGAGAAAAAAAAGAGGAAGAAGAGGGGGAGGAGAGGAGGAGGAGACAATGACGGGGAGGGGGAGGAGGTGGAGGAGGAGGAGTTGTTCTTTCCTGCTAACTTCATAGCTTTTTGAAGGATGTCTAAACATGATCACACTTGGTCGGCCATAGACTAACTGGAATGTTAGTCTATGTATTTGTATTTGTACCAGTAACTATGTAGATAAAAAGTAGCCCACTTACCCACTTAGGTGCAAAAGATGATCTGTCCTCCAAAGGGCAATGTCTGAAAACATAATAACCTCACAGTCTTTGGCTAACTTGTAGAGTCAACAGAACCATTGGATTAGGCAGATTTTTGAAAACTGGAATTAGTTGCAAGACAATAGCAGATCAGTATCTCTCCCCAAGATCAGCTAAACTCATTGTTGTGAGCACCAATGAGGAGGCTAGGCCGGGTGCCAGGTGGTTCGCTTCTAGCACCCACGACTTCAAGCTCTAGTGTGTGTGGCCAGGGGTGTACAGTTACCTAATATTAACACCTACGGACGCGAGTGAGCAGTGGGTCCCAGCTCAAGTACTTCACAGCGATTTGAAAAGGACACAGCCTGTAGGAACTGTTCTGAAGGATGTTAAGTCTTAACCAGAGTTCATCTGGAGGAATGGAAGGGAGAAAAAACTGGAGAAGCAACGGCCGCCTGGGAGAAGGAAAGAGTTGCTGGATTACCTCCCTGAGAGGGTGTGTTGACTTTTGATGAAATGCCACTTTCCCTCCATCCCGCGGGATACCAGCGGCCCGGGCAGCAAAGTCTCGGTCCCTCAGACTTCCCACAAGGGAGTGCAGGAGCATGGGGAGGCTCCTCCAACGTGGACCCCAGGGGGCGAGCCTCCTGCTCCAACCACCCACCGCCTCAAAATACGCGGGGAGAGTGCGGGGCGCAGCCCAGGTCTCCGCGCACACGCAGGCTGCGGAGGGCGAGGCAAGAGGAAGCACTAACCTGACTGGAAAGCCGTCGGGGCTCGGCGCTGCACAACCTCGGTCCTGTGCTCCGTCCGCCCAGCGCACCTGTCGACTGGGCTGCAGCACCTACAGCTCCGCGGCCCCGCCCCGGCCCTGCTCAGGGCCCCGCCCCCTGCGCGGAGGCGCGCACGCCTCCCGCCTCCCGCGCGGCCTTGGAGCGAACGTGCTCGTTCCCGGCGGCCTGTTCAACTCGTGACTCTAGCATCGCCCTGGCAGCGGCGGAGTTGCGGGAGGCGTGGCTCCTGTGTCAGCCTCTGACCTGGCAGTCCCCTTTCGGGCTCACTGTCTCTCTCGGACTAAGATTGCAGCAGTTTGATCTGAGACTCACGCAGAAGTCTGGTCTAAGTGCAGCTTCAGGAAGTTCCTGGTGCCACCGGGGCTCAGCTCTGTGGAAAGGTATCTCAAAAGAGGGCGTGCCCCGTGCTGCCAAGAGCTGGCCCGGCTCAGACTACCCTGAATCCCTTCACCTCAGTGGACCTGAGTTTCCTCGGGAAAGGATAGGATTAGATAAGAGTAGGTAGTGTCCAAGTTCTCCAAGAGCTGTGTTTTGTTTTGTTTTGTTTTGTTTTGTTTTGTTTTGTTTTTATGCAACAACTGGAGGTTTTTCTTTATTTTCTTTTGGGACAGAGGAGGGTCATCAGATACAGCTGAGATTAGCCTGGGACTCACTGTGTAGCTGAAGTGATCTTTGAACTGTTGGCTCACAAAACTGCCTGTAACTCCAGCTCCCGAGGAATCTGACACCATTTTCTGGCCTCCGTGAGGAACTGCACATATGTTACACACATATATACATATTAATAAGATAAATACAAATCTTAGTTTTGTTTGTTTGTTTTTGTATGTCGAGACAGGGTTTCTCTGTGTAGCCCTGGTTGTCCTGGAACTCACTTTGTAGACCAGGCTGGCCTCGAACTCAGAGATCCACCTGCCTCTGCCTCCCAAGTGCTGGGATTAAAGGCGTGCGCCACCACCGCCTGGCACAAATCTTATTTTTTAAAAGAGGCTCTAAGAGAAGGGGAGTGGCACACACCCTAGGGTGGAGTTGAGCTCCTCTACAGTGTCTGCAGGAGCTGTTTCTGTTTCTCCACTAGAAATGTGAGGCTCTGGAGGACCCTGAGGAGGCATAGCGTTTGGCCATCCGGCCCTCGCGCTCCACCGCTGCTCCTCTCCCCACGATGCCCTTTGATAGTATCCTTTTCTGAGGTATAGTGAAGTGCCAAATGAGAGGAATTCTGAGGCTTTTCCTGTGAGGGTTGATAAGTATTATACGGTCCAGTAGAAGAGAGATTTGCTCAACTCCTAAAGCAATCACTGACAAAGGGCACATGCCATGTGACCTTCATCCTGGCACCCGGGGGACTGAGGCAGGATTGTTCCTTCAGTCCTGGGTGTCCTGTGCTATAGAGTGAGAATAACCCAAAAAGAACAAAACAAAAAACCTACAAAAGGCCATTGATGAACACATTTTAAGGAATTGAGTCATTTACCAAGAATAGAATATCATCCAAATATCCTACCTAGACTGATTCTGGATAAATGTACTGAAGAAGAAAAACTGCGGGCAAATTAACTTTATTCAAACATTAGAAGGTTTCTTTTTTTTTTTTAAATAGGAAATCAGCAAACTGCTCTAACAGCTTGGGAAATGAGCTTTATAAGCCGAACAAGGAAGTAATGATATTGGCTTTGCTTTATTTGATACGGTCACATGGCCGCTCCCTGGTTATATAACCGATCGACTGGTTGGCTATCCGTGAATGGCTGTCTCAATGCAGAATTAATCAGTTAGAAGGACCTTCTGGTACAAAAATAACCGCAGGCTAATGGCCTGCTTGTTTTGTGTTAACACCATGAAGCGTGAATGGTCTAAGAGCTGAGAATATAGCTTAGTGAGAATGTTAGCCCAGCGCGTCCAAGGCCCCGGGCTCAGACTCTAACCTGTAAGCACCAGCACTAGGGAGGCCAAGACTCTGTCAAACAACAAACCAGAAGAGATGACTAGACAACATAGAACTGCAGCAGCACCGTGTGCACTAGGCTGGGAGTGACCCCAGGGCCTCCCGTGTGCTAGAACCCAACATGGATGCGACTGTTAGAGTATGTGTTAGGCTGGAGAGATGGCTCAGTGGTTAAGAGCACTGACTGCTCTTCCAGAGGTCCTGAGTTCAATTCCCAGCAACCACATGGTACCTCATCACCATCTGTCATGGGATCTGATGCCCTCTTCTGGTGTGTCTGAAGAGAGCTATAGTGTACTCATATACATAAAATAGATAAATCTTTTAAAAAAAGATTAAAGTGTTACCAACATGGGACCAAACTTCAACAAATGCATTCTGTTGTATATGGAGTCCTCTCAATGGAAAACACAGACCAAGCCAATAAGGAGTCCATTCTCTACAACAACAACATGTTGGGTTTTCGGCCCTAAATCTTGTTTTAGCCGCTTACCTACTAGACCTCTAACTTAACATGCAAAGGGTCCTTTTGAAAGTATAGGTGGTAGAACACCACAGGGGGCTTGTATCTGCAGTGCTAATGCTAAACTATCAGGATTTTTTTTAAAGATTTATGTATTTTATGAGTACAATTATAGCTATCTTCAGACACACCAGAAGAGGGCACACCAGATCCCATGACAGATGGTTATGAGGCACCATGTGGTTGCTGGGAATTGAACTCAGGACCTCTGGAAGAGCAGTCGGTGCTTTATTTATTTATTTTATTTTATTTTATTTTATTTTTTATTTTTTTATTTTTTTTTTTTTGTTTTTTTGGATTTGGTTTTTTCGAGACAGGGTTTCTCTGTATAGCCCTGGCTGTCCTGAAACTTACTCTGTAGACCAGGCTGGCCTCAAACTCAGAAATCCGCCTGCCTCTGCCTCCCAGAGTGCTGGGATTACAAGCGTACGCCACCACCGCCCAGCTGCAGTCGGTGCTCTTAATCGCTGAGCCATCTCTCTAGCCCCCAACTATCGGGATTTTATGAGCCAATTTTAGTAAAAACCATTCTTTTTTTTTTTTTTTTTTTTTTTTTTTTTTTTGGTTTTTCGAGACAGGGTTTCCCTGTATAGCCCTGGCTGTCCTGGAACTAGCTCTGTAGACCAGGCTGGCCTCGAACTCAGAAATCCGCCTGCCTCTGCCTCCCAAGTGCTGGGATTAAAGGCGTGCGCCACCACCGCCCGGCTTAGTAAAAACCATTCTTAAGAATCAAATTTTGGGCCAGCGAGATGCTCAGCTGGTGAAAGTGCTTACTGTGCAAGCCTGACAACCTGGGGCCCATCCTTGGAAGCCTCTGTGGACGCAAGGAACCACTGCTACAGGTTGTCCTGTGACTTCTGCATGTATGCCAAGGCATTTCCATACTGGTACACATGTGCCCACACCATGTGCACACACATATCATATGCAGGACTTCATTTATTGCTTTTTAAAATTGTCTAGATCAATAGCTGGCAAAAAAAAAAATGTGTAAAAAAGCCAATTACTAGCAGTTTGTAGGGATGAATACCTGTAATCTCAGCACTCGGGAGGCAGAAGCAGGCCTGAGTTCTCAGCCAGCCTGGGCTACATAATTCCAGGCCAGCCTGGGTTACACAGGGAGACAGTGTCCTAAACAAACAAAACAGGAAATATTGTAGGTTTTCCCTAACTTGTGGTCTCCGTAAGAGTTATTCATCTCTCACTGCAAAAGCGACCACAGACCACACAGAGAGGAGAGACATGGCTGGGATCCAAGAAAACTTTATTTATTTGCGGACAAGGTCTCGTGTATTCCGGGCTGGCCTTGACTTCCCTGCACCCCTGCTTCCTTCCACGAGGACTGGGAGTCTAGGTATGGGCACACCTGGTTGTTGTGTTTTGTGCAGTGCTGGGGATCAAACTCAGGGCTCTGTGTGTGTCCGCAGGCACACTGCCAGCTGAGCTACACCCTCAGCTTCGTGCTTATAATTTGTGGAAGAAAGCAGCGTCTGGCAGAGAAAACGTTCTGAAGTAGAGTAGAAAGGCAGCTCTGGCCCCCATTACTGTGAGAAGCACAAGAAAGTGGGCGGGTGTTGGTAAGCTCCCGTGGGCTTCTGCAAAGTGCTTTTGTCGTTGGTAAATACATGAGCTCTAATGTTCTTTTTCTCTTACTGAGTAAGGTAAGTGAAGATGTCCGACAACGCCCAGATCTGAGCTGTATTCTCTTGGTGGAGAAGCATTCATCTTCTTAGCCCAGTCAAATAATAATCAAACACTCATTCATAGACAAAACATCATTGGGAAGAGTATTATCAAAACATGTTGTTGCTGGCTTTGGTTTTTCAAGACACGGATTCTCTGTGTAGCCCTGACTAGAGACTGCAAGGCTGGTTTCGAACTTGGAGATCATTTGTTCCCAGATGCTGGGATTAGAGTTAGCCCGGCATTAGAATGTTTTGTTTTATATTGTTTTTGACAGGTGTGGGTCCTGGAGACAGATGCAGCTGGATTTCTGAATTGGAGGCCAACCTGGTATTCCTAGTGAGCTCTAAGCCAACTGAGGCCATGTGGTGAGACCGCGTCTCAAGCAAACAACAAACAAAAATCAAAGTTTTAGCTAGCTTGACTCAGTGGGAAAAGTGCCTGCTACCAAGACCAATGCCTTGGGGTCAGTCCCTGGAACCACACGGTGGAAGGAAAGGATCAATCCTGAAAGTTGTCCTCTGATTTCCATACATTCCCTGTGGTGTGCCTACTCACATGGACATGCATATGTCTGTGCCAAGAAGAAGAAAGAAGAAGAAGGAGGAGGAGGAGGAAGAGGAGGAGGAGGAGGAGGAGGAGGAGGAGGAGGAGGAGGAGGAGGAGGAGAAACATCAGTGAACTGTGAATGTGGTTTATCGTTGCTTCTCTGGGACTCAAGAGATCAGGACCTCCTGAATGCTAGGCACTCTACCACTGAACCACATCCCTAGAATATGATGTTTGGAAAGATCATTAGAATTCAAAGGACTGGGGAGATGTCTCAGCAGTTAAGAACACTGACTTCTCTCCCGAAGGTCCTGAGTTCAAATCTCAGCAACCACATGATGGCTCACAACCATCCGAAATGAGATCTGGCGCCCTCTTCTGGTGTGTCTGAAGACAGCTACAGTGTACTTAGATATAATAATAAATAAATCTTTCTTTAAAAAAAAAAAAAAAGCCAGCCGGGCGGTGGTGGCGCATGCCTATAATCCTAGCACTTGGGAGGCAGAGGCAGGTGGATTTCTGAGTTCAAAGCCAGCCTGGTCTACAGGGTGAGTTCCAGGACAGCCAGGGCTACACAGAGAAACCCTGTCTCAGAAAAAATAAAAATAAAAAAAACCCAAAACAAACAAATTTAAAAAACCTAGAATTCAATATGTATTACAAGAGTCAACTCACAACTTTTTGTTCAGTGCGTAAACTAAACAGAAATATTGACATCATCATAGGCCTTTATCAGCTAGCAAACAGGATGATAGAATTAAGAGGTAAGCGTAGACAGAGGCGGCTGCCCACGTACACAAGTGCCGCAGCATTAAACATGTCTGCTTCCAGGGTGTGGCCTTAGCCTTTTCTGGCTGCCCCAGGAGGATGATACAGACCTGTTCTGGATTCCCGTCATAACGTAACAGGAAGCTTTCACATGGTGTCTGCAGCCCCGCGATCTGCAGATGGAGGAAGACCCCTCAGATTCCCTGTACCCGGAGCCTCCTCAGGTGGCACCAGTTTTGACTTCCAGATGGGATGACACACCTGTGAGAGTCTACATCATAAATCTGAGGTAACCTGGGAGGGGCTGCTGCTGGTGGCTACGGCCAATGCTGCCATTGAAAACCCTGCTGCCGCCAGCACCATCTCCTCCAGGAGCGCCCGCTGCTGCTGGACCCACTTCAGCTACTGGTTGTTTCACTCCTGGGACCTTTACTAAGGCTTCTGGTAGTGACTGATCTAGGACTGACCACAAGCTCTTCACAGAGCTGTCAACCCACCTACCATCTCTCCTCTGGGCTATGTGAACATTGCTGTCCCCCACAACAGCCACGGCTCAGTGGGTCTGATGGCAGATAAATAAATAAATAAGTAAATAAATAAATAAATAAATAAATAAATAATTCTTTGTTGTTTTTTTTCCGAGACAGGGTTTCTCTGTGTAGTCCTGGCTGTCCTGGAACTCACTCTGTAGACCAGGCTGGCCTCGAACTCAGAAATCCTCCTGCCTCTGCCTCCCAAGTGCTGAGATTAAAGGCGTGCGCCACCACCGCCCGGCATGCCTGGCTGTTTTTATCTTCTGAGGTGATTTTTGTTGTGGAAGCATCGGGCAGAGAAGGAGCATGCACTGAGATAAGTTCTCACTGTGAAGCTCTGACTGCCTCTCCAGACCAGACTGACTTCAAACTCACAAAGATCTGTCTGCTTCTGGCTTCAAGCACTGGGATTTTGTTGTTGTTTGAGGCAACAATTCTCAAGTACAAAGTGCAAGTGTGGACATTCATCATTGCCAAAAGCAACCTCAGGCGAGAGCCTTCTGTTTAAAATTCGTAGTGAAAATGTCTGTGAGCATTTGGGTGAAGCCCTAGGTAGCCCTTTACTTCAGCATGAACCTTATAAAATTCATAATACTGTGGCTCAGATGGTAGAATCTGTGCCTTGTGTGAACAAACCCACATCAAACCCCAACAAACCAGACAACTCCCAAACCAGCCAGACATAGCGAAGCACGCTTGTTATCATAGCGCTTGGGAGTTAGAGGTTCCAGGTCTGGGCTGGAAAAGGGAGCTGGTTCTCACCGTCTACCACGGAAAATGAAGCCAAGTGCTCAGACTTGGCTGTGTCTTCACCATTGAGCCCTGCCTCTGACCTTGGGTATTCTACTGTTTTTTGAATCAACTTTTATTGACCTGAGATTGTCACTGGTAACACTTGTTATTCTTTGTAGACTTTAGATATAGGAAAGACAATGTAATTTTGTATCATCCTTATACTACATGCCTTAGTCAGGGTTTCTATTCCTGCACAAAACATCATGACCAAGAAACAAGTTGGAAAAGAAAGGGCTTATTCAGCTTACACTTCCACATTGTCGTTTATCATCAAAGGAAGTCAGGACTGGAACTCAAGCAAGTCAGGAAGCAGGAGCTGATGCAGAGACCACGGAGGGACATTACTTACTGGATTGCTTCCCTTGGCTTGCTCAGCTTGCTTTCTTAGAGAACCAAAGACTACCAGCCCAGGGATGGCACCACAAGGGGCCCTCCCCCCTTGATCACTAATTGAGAAAATGCCTTACAGCTGGATCTCAGGGAGGCATTTCCTCGAGAGGCTCCTTTCTCTGTGATAACTCCAGCTTGTGTCAAGTTGACATACAAAACCAGCCAGTACACTACACTTACCTGAAATTGTTTCCAAAATTGTGTTCAGTGAGTATTGCAATTTAGAAAGCATTTTAAACTGCAGCCAGTACTCTGGTACTTCCCTGCCCCCATCCTCTTGGAGTACACTCAATAAACTTATTTTCCCAACTCTGGTCTCAAGGGTGAATTCATTCTCTCCTGCCAGTCCTGTCCCTGCTACAGACTATGAAGCTGGCTCTCCAACCTTCCATGCATGGCATAGGAAGTGAAGACACTAGAGAGACCAGATGAAAGTCTGTGCCTAGCAAGTCTGGTTTATAGAAAACAACATAGTTTATGGAAAAGAAGCCATTTCAGATGTGTTCAGTGAGCCCTCTTGTCATGCAGGCGCTTGCCCCTGCCCATCCTGAGAAAAATCTCCCTGGGAAGCATCTCATATCCTGTCGTCTTGTTCCTCGAGTGCACATTTTTAACTATATTCTCTATAGTGGGGGGTGGGGGTGGGGGTGGGGGGGCGGGGGGGGGTGTGGAACGCTGCCCTTACAGCTATCCACCACCATCCCTGGGTTTATGTAGGTTCCAGGAATCAAGCCAAGTAGTTATGCTGACACAGCAAGCATCCTTATGACAACTTGTTTAGTGAGAAGATAATTTGTTTTACTTTGTTAAAAAAAAAAAACAAACCAAAAACTATAAAGCAAGCAAACAAACAAAAACTCTGAAGTGATTCTTAGTATGAAAAAGAACTGAATTCCTCATATGCGAACGATTTGCATTCTTCCCAAATAGCCTAACTAGAATGGCATGAGTGTATTAAAGATAGTTTCTAGAATTAAAGCTATCCTTGTAGCAAGTACATACATTTTATTCGAAGGAGTTAGCTGGGTTTTGCTGTTGTTCTCATTGGGTTTTGAGACATGGCTACTGTATGTAGCCCAGGCTGTCCTCGAGTTTACTACATAGACCAGACCATCCTAATCTCCATAGTGAGTTCAAGGCCAGCCTGGTCTACAGAATGAGTTTCAGGACAACCAGGGATATACAGCCTGTTTCAAAAAAGAAAAGAAAAAGAAAGAAAGAAAGAAAGAGAAAGAGAAGTAGGCATTCTTTGCTTGTAGTTTTATTTTCCCAGAATATAAGAATAAAATTACTTCTTGTGTGGAAACCTTTAAAAATAACTCCAACTATGTTCTATTAAAGAGCAAAACCACTCGAAAATGTCAAGACTTGAGAATAAAGTCTGTTCTTTATAAACAACAGCCACATAAATACCACAAATCAAGGAAGGGGATTTCCTGACTTCTGCTTCCAAGCAATTCCAATAAATGAAGGTGGAAGTGATTGTTCTTTCGAGAAACCTCACCCTGGCAAGATTAACAAACACACTTCCGGCCACTCCGTTAGGGCTGTACTTATCATTTATTCAAATTAATGAACTAACCCGACCCTCTTGCCCCCACATCCAGCTTTCCCTTTGGGATTTTAAACACTCGCTCAAGTGACAAACCATTGGGATTTTGTCGGCTTCTGAAAAAGGTGAATAGTAAATTATTTGAGGCTAAAGTCACTGTTCTGTGGTGGGGATGGTATTATATGAGGGAGCTGACACATTGGTAAGGGCCTCCCCGAACCCCCGCACCCCGGCACCCCCACATCCAGGCGTACATTCTCACGCTCCCCTCCCCCCACACCCACACCGGGCATACACTCTCGCTGGTAGAGTGAGCACAGGCTTTGAAGTCAGTTTGTTTGCATTCTGTTTTAAAATACTTTAAAACTTATTATTTGACATTCCATGCCTGTACAGAATGGTTTTTTTTTTTTGGTCAGATTCACCTCCGATTCCCATTTTCACCCCACCCCCACCCCGTCCCTCCTTACCCCCAAACCCTACCCTCCCACCCCCTCACCCCATGCCCTGCCAATCTTATTTACTTTTTGTTTTTGTTTTTTGTTTTTCGAAACAGGGTTTCTGTGTGTAGCTCCAGCTGTTCTGGAACTCACTCTATATAAGACCAGGCTGGCCTCGAACTCAGAAATCCGTCTGCCTCTGCCTGCCAAGTGCTGTGATTACAGGCGTGCGCCACCACTGCCCGGCCCCTGTTTACTTTAGAGGCAGTCTCACTATGGAGTCCCAGCTGACCTGGAACTTACTATATAGTTCCATAGAACTACAGGTTGATCAAGAACTCATAGCAATCCTCCTGCCTCTGCCTCCTAAGTGCTGGGATTACAGGCACGCACCACCATGTCCAATCCCTTTTGACATATTAACCACGAGTACTGAGACTGTTCTCTTGGCTTCACTAAGCCTCTTTTTGCAGTAGCAATGCTTCCGAGTCATCACTGAAAGGACCCTGGCTCCTTCGGCAGTGCATTTGGATTCCTTCCTCTTCTCCCACGCTGGATTTCCAGGAGGGAAACTGCGTGCCCCACAGCAGAATCTGATCTGTTCGCTTTTCCTCGTCCTTTTCAGTGAGAGCGATAGAAGCCCACAGAGCATTGGGAAACAGAACACCCGAGCTCCAGGATCGGCCTCTGGGATCAGAAACTAGTTCAGCAGGAAGGGAGCACGGCCAGCCCCTTAAGGGTCACATGCTCAAGGTGCCCAATCTCATCTCACATGTTTAATACCTCAAATGTCACTAGGTGGGGAAGCCTCTCTAGGGACCGCTCGGAGAACAGTGCCCGGCTGTGGTGGCAGGCTGACCTGAGAACACCTCTTCGTCTTTCTCTAGCCCTCTTTGTCCTCGTGTAATTTAATTATGTCCTTTCTTACCGCAGTTTTAAATTCAAAGATAGTTACTCTTGGTGTTGGTCACCTTAAATCACCAGTCTCGCCCTCCTCTCCTCCCATCTTCCTGTGCAAAGGACGCCAGTGCCTCCTAGGCCGGCTGCCCCTGGTTCCTCCTACACAGCTGCCCTTCCCCAGGTAACTGAGGACCGATTGTTAATCTAAAAGGCAGGAGGAAATGCCAAAACGCACCAACAGCTTACTGGGAGACGGGTCACATCCCTGTTAGCAAACAAGTCAGCAGGCATTCAGATGTCTCGATGTACTTTTGGGATCATGCGGAAAAACTGTCCATTTTCACTTTGGAAACAGACGGAAACAAACCCGCCTCGGTGTGACTGGTCGGTCCGCTTTAGACTCCGCACCACACTCCCCCTCCACTGAGAAACAACGACGGTTGGGCTTGCTGTGAACGCTCGATGCGCTGCCTCAACAAAAGCTCAGAGTCGCTGCAGATCTAGGTTTACAGGAAGGCAATGAATGCGAGGTGGCTTGCTTTTTTCTCATTTAAAAAAAAAAACATTTTGTTTGTTTTTGTTTTGTTTTGTTTTTGTTTTTCTCCCAGTACGTGGGAGGCAGAGGCAGGCAGATTTCTGAGTTCGAGGCCAGCCTGGTCTACAGAGTAAGTTCCAGGATATTATTGAAACCACTGATGATCTCCACCAAGCAGGACAGCCAGGGCTACACAGAAAGCAAGTCACATCCCACCAATCCCAGCCCTTCCCTTTTTATCTTACACCTCCTCCCTCCCGCTCCTCTTCACAATCATTTAGAGCTGCGAAAAACCACTTTAGCTCATGAGCTATACCGAACAGGCCATGGGAGAGATTCAGTTCACAGGTCAGAGGTCATCCACACCTTAACTAGAATGCCTAATCTGCGGATGTTGTTAAAATGAGCCAAGCCTGTATTAAACCACCGTAACTGACAGCGAAGGCTGACTATTACTACTACCATTTTGTAACTTGGAAAGCCCGAAACGAAGACAGTTAAAATAACTAAGACTATACTCTGTGGTGGTTAATCTTGGTTGTCGGGATCGAGAGACACCTGGGTTAGTAAATCAAGGTCCTCTGGGCACACGGATGAGGGAGTTACCAAAAAAGATTGGCTACGTGAGGAACACAGACTCAGATGTGAGCAGGCATTAGCCTGGACACTGGGACCATCGGAGGATTACAGAAGGTAAAGAAAAGGACCTGGCGTCTTCTCTGTTCCCTGGCCAGCCCTGCCGCCCCTTCACGAAGTACTGAAACCTTTGAAACTATGGACCACAATAAGTTCTAAAGTCACTTGTCAGATACTTGATACAATGTCAAAGCACTTGCATACTTGCTAGGCATGGTGGATCACACCTACAACCCAACTCAAAAACCCGAGACAGGAAGAACGGGAGCTCAAGGGCAGCCTGGGCTACATGAGACCCTGTCTCAAAAGACTAACCGGTTTTGAGGATACGGCTCAGTGGCAGGACACTTTTGCTAGCATCCATATGGAACAGGGACCCCCAGACCTTGTCACAACTGACTCCCAGACGGAAGCACTGCCCAGGCTGCAAACCTCAGCACTTAGACAGCAGCACCTGCCAAAACAGAAACAAAGGCTTAATCCATCAAAGGCTACAGTTCTGAGAAAGTCTCTGGATGTACTAACCTGGCTTTTTAAGTTTCTGTAGCTCTGCTTCTGGCTAACTATTCTTGTTAACTGAAGTGTGTCAATCCAGAACATGGCTTTTGTTCTTAAAAGTTCACCCTGAGAAAGGCTGTAGGCTATATTGGAATCCTGGATATCCAGGGTAGTTGCCACCAGCCTTAAAGACTTTTTATTGGCTTAAATCTATGTCCGAGCAGTCTCTGTCTCTGACGGATGCCCCACAGCAAGATGTGGTCCTCGGTTCATTCTGTCTCAGGACCTGTAAGAACAAACAACAAACAAACAATTAAATATGAAGCCTTCATCAAAGCTTACAGTATCAGTGCACGCCTTTAATCCCAGCACTTGGGAGGCAGAGGCAGGTGGATCTCAGTGAGTTCAAGGCTAGCCAGGCTGTAGGGAAGCTCTGAGATACAGCTCTGAGGGTGGGAAGACTGGAGCTGCTTCGGGGGTCCCTGGCCTGCGACGAGGCTTGAGGCTGTGGGGTTCTCAGACTCTTGGACATGCAGACACCACTGGGAGTCTCGGAAGAGCAGAGAAAGGAGTCAGGGGCTCAGGGCTGGAGACAGCATCTAGCTCTGGGGTGGGGGTGGGGGAAGGTGAGCTCAGGCCTATCCCAGCGTGATTGTCCTCAGCTTGGTGGAAGCGGGCTTTGTGGCACTACTGCTCTGTAGATGAAGGCCGTCTCCGTGGCTCCCCGTGGCGGATCTTGATGAAAGAGACAGTCCACGGTTCTAAACGGTTTATTGGCTGTTCACGGTGGAAAATGGATGCATAGCGTGCCATACCCACTTCTCAGGGTAGACCTGAGATCAAATACCTTTTGTCAAATACCTTATTGGCTAAATCCTCTGGGCCTCAAGGTACCTCTTTAACATGGAGAACTGTTTTGGGCCTACATGACCATAGGACACATTTCTTTATGTGAGAAGGCATGACACGTGCTCCAGCTCAGGAATCTGGCAGGGGTCGGGGAGTCCCCTAAGTCTCGGGTCACCACCGAGTCTCTGGGTCTCAACCTGCTCTGCCTTGCCAAACTTCCTGTCAGGCTTTCTGTCCCATACCCGAGTCTACAGATCGAGTCCTAGAACAGCCAAGGCTACACACCACGAAACTGTGTCTCAAAAATAAATTAATTCATTAATATTACCCTTCACATACGCCACTCTCTTATATCATGTATGTTTGGAGTTGTGCCCAAAGCATTTTATCTTTGTAGATGAATTGGAAAAAGTAGAGTAAAACTGAGTTTTAGTTACTGCATTTGTCAGAAACATTGTGGACACTGAAAGATGACCCCAGAACTGGATCTACCGAACCCAGGGTCGTCGGAACACTGAGCTGTGTCACAGCAGTGGGCGGGGATAAACACATGCCAGTCCTTGCTAAGACGTGAAGAGGATGGTGGTCTCACTCAGGACAAATCCCAGAGGGGACAGGCTCTTCTGGAAGCAGACTGTCTGGCCCTTGGATGTCATAGACACTCCCGGTGACTGAGCTCTGGAAGTCACTTCTGGAACAGTCATCATGGAGACTTTCCCTGAGCGGGGGTGGGGGGGTGGGGGTGGGGACCCGGGTGTGCTCCGTGAGTCTCGCTTCCTCTCAGTAATTTTATTATCACTGTATTTTTGAAGGGTGTGCCTTAGGATGCTTGGTTGTTTGTGTTGTGGGTTAGTAGAAGTGGGGCCGTGACCCCAGTTCTCTTGTTTGTAAGGCAGAATTGCAAGCCAAGGCTTTGGGTACAGCGCTCTTGAGAGCAGGCTGGGACTTTACCAGCTACAGTTTGGAGGTTTTTTTGTTTCATTTTGTAAACAGACTCTTTCTCTGGGGTGTCCGTGTGTGTGTGTGTGTGTGTGTGTGTGTGTGTGCATGTGCAAGTGTGTGCATATATGCATGTGTGTGTATGTGTGTATGTAAGTGTATGTAAATGTATGTATGTGTATATGTATATGCATTGCGTATATGTATTTGTATGTGTGTAAGTATGTGTATATGTGTGTCTGTGTGTATGTGTGTGTATGTATGTATGTGTGTATGTGTATATGTATGCATATGTATGTGAGTATGTATGTGTGTATATATGCGTGTATGTGTGTATATATGTGTGTATGTATGTGTATATGTGTACATGTGTATATGTGTACATGTATATGTATATGTGTATGTATGTGTATATGTGTACATGTGTATATGTGTACATGTATATGTATATGTGTGTATGTATCTGTGTGTGTGCATGTTTATATGTGTGTTTGTATGTGCAGGCTTGTAGGCCTTTTTGTGTTTATTTGGTTTTCCTCTGAGACTGCAAGTCAGCACATAGCCTAGGTTAAGGCTAGCAGTCCTGGCATTACAAACTAATGCTTGTACCCCAGCTTTTTAACATACAGGATCTGGGGCTGGAGAGATGGCTCAGTGGTTAAGAGCACTGGCTGCTCTTCCAGAGTTCCTGAATTTAATTCCCAGAAACCACATGGTGACTCACAACCATCTGTAATGGGATCTGATGCCCTCTTCTGGTGTGTCTGAAGACAACTACAGTGTACTCATATAAATAACATAAATAAATAAGTCTAACCTACGGGACCTGGGGACCAAACTGTGCTGGCACGGTAAGCGGTTTACTGACTGGGCTATCTCCCCAGCCTGCTGAGACAGGATCTCTAGGGTCCAGCAAGATGGCTCAGTGGATAAAGAAAGACGCTTGTAGCCGGGCGGTGGTGGCGCATGCCTTTTAATCTCAGCACTTGGGAGGCAGAGGCAGAGGCAGGTGGATTTCTGAGTTCGAGGACAGCCTGGTCTACAGAGTGAGTTCCAGGACAGCCAGAACTACACAGAGAAGCCCTGTCTTGAAAAACAAAACAAAACAAAACCAAAAAAAGAAAAAGAAAAAGAAAAGAAAGACGCTTGTGTCAAACCTGACAACCTGACCTAAGACCCACAAGGCAAAGAGCCAACTCCTGAAGCAAGTGACCCTGTGACCTTCATATGTGTCCCGTGACACAAGCTCACCCACCACCCATACATGTAATAATAAGAACATGTAATACAAATTATAAAAATAAACAGGACTTTTTTTGTAGTCCAGGCTGCACTTACCCTAGCTGTGTTCCTGCCAAGGAACGTCTTGAATCCTTGATTTCTGTCTCTACCACCCTAGTCCTGGGATTGCAGCATGAGCTACCACAGACAACTCTCTAGCCGCATTTTTTTAAATCTTGATTTCTGTTTATTGAACAACTAGAAATAAAAGATAAAGTCTTCTAGAGTAGTTTTTATCTTATATAGATATAATCAACACACACAACATGTGTGTGTGCACGCATGTGGTCAGTAAGTATAATTAAATGTATTTTGTATGTGTGTGTGTGTGCACTTGAGTGTATGTATGTGCACCATGTGCACGTAGGAGTTCCTGGAGGACAGAAGTGGAATCCCCTAGAACTGAAGTTACATGTGATTGTGAGCAAATGTGGATTCTGGGAAGCAAACCCGGGTCTTCTGCAAGAACAGTAAGCACTCTGAACCGAGGGGCCATCTCTCCAGTCCCAAGAAAGATGGTTTCTATTTCTCCCTATTTTGTTCTCTGATTGAGCCATGGGATCAGGGCAGAGCCCTTTAAACCCACAAAAGATTAGGTCCAAACCCTTGGCTTCTACTGTCCTCTGTAGGCCTTTGCCTTGCAAACAATTATTTTGGAGCATTTCCACCAGCATGTCCTGTGTGACTAGTCACACACACACACACACACACACACACACACACACTCACACATGCCAACCCCTCCCCCTCCTCTCTTTAGATTTTTGAAACAAGGTTTCTCTATATAACCCTGGCCGGCCTAGAATCAACTATGTAGACCAGCGTAGCTTTGAACTCACAGAAATCCACCTCTGCCTCTAGAGTACTGGGATTAAGGTCCTGCACCACTGCACCCAATCTCTCTGAGGGACTGCCTTGAGTTCACTGGGGTGGGAAGATGAACTGAATAGGACCAGGTTCCTGGACTGCAAGCAAAGGAGAAAGTCAGAAGAGGGGCAGCATACACTGTTGCTTCCTATCGGCAGACACTATGTGACCAGCTCCTGTCGGCTCTTGTCACCATGACCTCTCCTGTGTGACAGAAGGTACCCTCGAACCGCAAGTCAGAATAAACCCTTCCTCCATGAAGTCACTTTAGCGAGGTATTTTGTATCTCAGCAACGGGAAAAGGAACTGAGATGCCTGAGTGTTATCCCAGCGCCACGTAAGGCGGGAATGTTGAAACGCTCTTGTAATCCAGAATTTGACAGTCTGACGCAGGAGGGTCGGGGGTTCAAGGTCATCTACCAATATACAAGGAATTTGGTGCACCTGGGCTAATTGAGAGTGAGGATAAAAGGGGCCTTGTTTTTGGTTGTTGATTGCACACTGTCCAAAGATCAACTTTATTTCAATAGAAAATCCAAATTGCGGCTGGAGAGATGGCTCAGCGGTTAAGAGCACTGACTGCTCTTCCGGAGGTCCTGAGTTCAATTCCCAGCAATCACATGGTGGCTCACAACCATCCATAGAAATCAATCAACCATCAGTGAGATCTGATGCCCTCTTCTGGTGTGTCTGAAAACAGCCTCAGTGTACTTATATATAACAATAAATAAATCTTTGGGTGGGAGTGAGCGGGGGCCAGAGTGAGCAGAGGTCCTGAGTTCAATTCCCAGCAACTACATGATGGTTCACAACCATCTGTACAGAAACAGTATACTCATATACATAAAATAAAAAAGAAAATCCAAATTGTACCTGGGTAATAGCTGAACAGCGGCACGTGTCTAATCCCAGCCCCTGAGAGGCAGAGGCAGGTGAATCTCTCTGAATTTGAGGCCAGCCTGGTCTTCAGAACAAGCTCTAAGACAGCCAGAGCTACACAGAGAAACCCTGTCTTGAGAGAGAAGAAAAAGGAAAAAAAATTTGGACTTTTACTTTCGGCATACATCTCTGATAAGATACCATTTGTGCCCGACATAGAAGCAGCTGTAATCCAGCTTTAAGAAGGTGGAGCAGGAGGATCAGAAATTTAAGGTCATCCCCAGATACTGAGTTCAAGGCTGGTTGTTTGGGGTACATGGGAATCCTCTCTCAGAGCAAAACAAACCTTTGATAAACACCATTGATGAGCTAGGTGGCCCATGTGGGGTTTAGGGATCAAACTTAGCAGCAACTGGCCTGGCCCTTGAAGTCATCTGTCTCTCTGAGCCCGGGAACAAACATTCTGAGGATGCAGCTTAGTTTAGTGGACACCGACGTCTGCACTGGACTGATCCCCCAGCACTGACAGACAAAACCCAGAGCAAACGAAACCAAACGCAATTTGCAAATTCTTTGTTACTCTTCCCTTCAAAAGGCAAGGGGCTCTCCCCTAGTGCTTGTGGAACTTACAGACTCGCCTCTAGTCAGTAACCTCAAGGCTGCCTCCTAGAAACAAGTGACTCTGCTTTCTCCCTATGATCCTTTGCTGGAGAGGAAGCCAGACTCTCTATTATAAGGTACTCAGGAGGTCCCCCAGGGCTCTAGGGGAACAGCTCTCTGAGTGGCCTGATAGGGATCCGCAGCCCTCGTCTGGCCTTCCAATGAGAGCAGCCAGCATTTTCTTTTCTTTTTTTCTTTCCCTTCATTTTTTTAGGGGGGTGGTGGTGGTGGAGGGGAGACATGGTTTAATGGTGTATTGCTGGTTGACCTAGAACTCTGTTGGATCGGGTTGGCCTTCGAACTCACAGAGATCCACCTGGCATCCACTTCCTGAATGCTGGGGTTCTAGGCGTGTACTCCATGCCCATCCCTGGGCGAGTTCATGAGAGAGTTTGAGCACTAACCAGCCATGTATGCTGCTATCTGTTGACCTAAGCCCTGGCCACAGAGACTGAGGTGATGCTTCAGGCTGTTTTAAGATGCTGAGCTTTAGGAGCGACTCTTTAAGCAGGAAACCAGCTGATTCCTTGTCCTGTGACAAGGAACTTACAGAGCTCTTACCCAGCCTGAACATAGTATCTCTTAGTGTGTCTACCTTCACTTTCCTGGTTTTCAAGATTTCTGTTGTTATTTGGTTTGTTATTTTGTTGCTGTTGCTATTATTTGTTATTTGTTATGTATCTTTGAACTTAGAGAGATATGTGCTAAAGCCATTGTTCTGTGTTCCCCTACCCCCTTCCCAGTCTCTGTCTGCAACTTGCTGCAGTGTTAGTGTTGCTTGGATATTTGCAGCTCTTTTATCTGTTTCCTAAGTGTAGCTTTTAGCGCTGTGGTATGATATCATCTGTCTCATTTCATGCCTTTTTTTTTTTTTTTCTTGAATTTGGCCTTGTCTGACATTAGGATTAGAGAACTTTTTGCTTCTCAAAATATACATCTGGCTATTACATCTTTGTTCTTCTGCAACCCCTCCTTTCCAGAGGGCCTTCCTGTATAGCCCAGGCTGGCCTCTAAGTTGTGAGCCAGCCTCAGGACTTGGCCTTTCAGTGTTCTTTCTTTTACTATCTCATATACAGCAACCCTGTGTGGACCCACTTTACATTTTTCTTTGACTTATTTAGTTTTTTGTTTTTTTACTTTTTTGTTTTCCAAGACAGGGTTTCTCTGTGTAGCCCTGGCTATTCTGGAACTCACTCTGTAGATCAGGCTGGCCTCGAACTCAGAAATCTGCCTGCCTCTGCCTCCCAAGTGCTGGGATTAAAGGTGTGTGCCACCACCACCTGACAATTTATTTAGTTTTTGAGATAGGGTCTTGCTCTATAGTTTTTGGCTGTCCTGGAACTATGTAGGTTAGGCTGGCCTCAGACTCAGAGATCCACCTGCCTCTGTCTCCTGAGTGTCGGGACTAAAGGCATGTGGCTCTGCACCTGGGTATTTTTATTACCTTTAGTTATGTGGAGGGGTGTGTGTGAGCAGCTGCCTGAGGAGGCCAAAGGCATCAGATCGGGAGCTGCAATGACAAGCCGTCTGTCAGGACAAGACACGGCCACAGACCAGCAAGTGCTCTTAACCACTGCGCCATCTCTCCAGCCTCTTTGTGAGCCAGTTATTTAAGGTTATTTAAGCCTGATAATGTAAACTAACATAACCATTATGTTTTGTTTCAACTGTGTCGTATCTGTACTCATGAGACAGTGCACACAGCAGGCCTCTCTGAAAACTCTCCCATTTCTTTTGCTTCTTGTGCGTGTTTCTCTTATTTTCCTTTTCGGAGTCAAGCCCAGAGTGCTACATCTTCAGGGAGCACGAGGCATGCTCCCAGCCACATTTCTCCCAATGAATTCTTACGGAAATTCACACTCTCCTGGTAACGATTACCCAGTGTTCCAATAACGCCTCAGCCCTGGCTTTCTTCAGGCCCGTCAGTTCCCTGCTTAAAATAACGATGAAGGAACTTGAACCCTCCGATTCCTGTGTCCTCCACCCAAAGCTTTTGCTAATATTACCATCCTCTTTCTTGAATTTGCTCTGCCTTACACAGCCGTTGTTGGCTTTAAGCACCACTACCCTTTCTCCTTCTACCCAGGAGACAGCCAGGGAACTAACACTCACCTGCTCCACTTGGTGTTTATGGAGTTACTTCAAACTGTCAGAGCATATACAACGTAGGTATGTCTTCCTCGGGCCCCTCCCTCCCGCTCCCCCCTGCCCCCCTACCCTCACCTCCGGCCCCTGTTACAGGCACCCTGAACTAAGAACAAGTTAGCCAGACAGCAGCTCAGCTTATCTGAAACTCAGAGGCACCTGCATCTTCCACACTTAGTTCAATGCAGTGAGGGCAGTTGTGGGCAGTGGTGGCACACGCCTTTAATCCCAGCACTTGGGAGGCATGAGGCAGGCGTATTTCTGAGTTCGAGGCCAGCCTGGTCTACAGAGTGACTTCCAGGACAGCCAGGGCTACACAGAGAAACCCTGTCTCAAAAGACCAAACAAACAAAAGAATGTTTCTGTCCTTTGAATATGGAGAAACTTCTTTTCCACAGAGGGTGTAGCTACTACTGTTGCTTTGTTTTATGTGCTATTATTATCATTATCATTATCATCATCATCATTTTTATTAATTTTATTGTATGTATGGGTGGGTGTTTCGTCCCAAGGAGGCCAGAAGAAGGGATCTCCTGGGACTGGAATTATAAATGGCTGCCTTGTGAACCTTGGAAATAGAACCCAGGTCCTCTAGAAAAGCAGCCAGCGCTCTGAACCACCGAGCCTTCCATCTCTCCAGCACCATGCCTTTATTTCTTATTGTATTTTATCTTATATCTCGTGTAAAATAAGATTTTATTTCTATTATTTTTAATTATGTGTAGGTATATGTGTCTGCATGTGGGAAGGTGCCTGTGGAGACCAGAGGCATTGCACGCCCTGGAGCTGCCTTTACAAAGGGGTGTGAACCACCTGACTGGGGCAGACACTGAACTCTGGGAGAGGAACAAGTGCTCTTAGCCACGGAGACATCTCTCACACATCTTTTTAGCCTTACACCCTGAAATGCTGGTGTTTTAAATCTCTGGTGTTCTTCTTCCTCCTGACCATGCCATGTTTATCACTTCTTTGTTTGTTTGTTTGTTTCTTTCTTTTCTTTGTTTTTTTTTTATGTTTTTTTGAGACAGCGTTTCTCTGTGTAGTCCTGGCTGTCCTGGAACTCACTCACTCTGTAGACCAGGCTGGCCTCGAACTCAGAAATCCACCTGCCTCTGCCTCCCAAGTGCTGGGATTAAAGGCACTTCATTATTATTATCATTTATTATTATTATTATTATTATTATTATTTAGAAAAAGACTGGTAGACTGGTCTGGGGTTTTGTTTTGTTTTGTTTTTTGGTTTTGTTTTATCGAGACAGGGTTTCTCTGTGTAGCCTTGTGGTCTGGTCTTATTTATCTTAGTATGTCCTCCCTTTTGGGGACATGTGTACTAGACAAGTGTTCTACCACCAGGCCATACCCTCAGCTTGTCCTTTTTCTGTGGTGGTTTGAATATGCTTGGCCCAGGGAGTGGCACTATTAGGAGGTGTGGCCTTGTTGGAATAGACGTGGCTTTGGTGGAAGAAGTGTGTCTCTGTGGGGTGGGCGATGAGACCCTCCTCCTTACCACATGGGAGCCAGTCTCCCATTGGCCTTCAAAACAGGATGTAGAACTCTCAGCTCCTCCTGTACCATGCCTGCCTGGATGCTGCCATGCTCCTGCCTTGATAATGGACTGAACCTCTGCACCTGTAAGCCAGCCCCAATTAAATGTTGTCCTTTGTAGGAGTTGCCTTGGTCATGGTGTCTGTTCACTGCAGTAAAACCCAAACCAAGACACTTTCTTTTTTAAAACAACAACAACAACATCAACAACAACAACAACAACAACATCAACAACAACAAAAACAACCGTATTTGTGTACGGGGTGTGTGTGTAGACTCCCACGTGCCACAGAGCGTCTGCAGAGGTCAGAGAACACCTTGGGGGGACGGTCAGTCCTCTCTCCCTACCACGTGGGTCTTAGGGATGGAGCTCTGTCCCTCAAGGTGACAGTGCGTGCTCTTACCCACTCACAGTCCCACAAGCCTGCTGCGTCCCTTCCAGGATGAATTCAAGCTTTTCCTCCCCTCCACAGAAGTGTGACTGATTTCGAATTATGGTTGTAATTATCAATTCTATTATTTTTAATTTCTTCTGTAAGGCACCAAGTGGGTGTGTTTATTCCGTTTTTGTCTAGTTTCCATAATTTTTAAGATTTATTTGTGTTATAGTTGGTTCTGTGTAGGTGTGTGTCTGCGCACATGAGTGCGGTTGCAGGCAGAGGCTAGAGGTAGTGCCCCCTCCCCCCAAGCACTAGAATCCTAGACAGTTGTGAGCTGCCTCGAGGGCGCTGAGGCTCAAACCCGGGTCCTCTGGAAGAGCAGCCAGCGCTCCTAACTGCTGAGCCAGCTCTCCAGCCGCCCTATATTGTTTTGAGCTTTTGAATTTCTATTTAGTGGTGGAGATTACAGCTCAGTTGTGGAGTGCTTGTTCAGCCGGGTTGGGTGGCGGGTGGGGGAGGGGTGTCGTTCTCTACTCTGTCTTCCTGTCTCTTGATTCTGTCTACTACCATGCTTTTCCCTAGATAGCCCTTTCTGTAGATTTGGGTCCCATTCCCAGGGACGCTGGCTCTGGAACAAGGGCGCTTGCAGGGAGCCTCTGGGGAGCCCCTGGGAGGGGAGGAGATGGCCGCTGGTTGGTGTTTAACCACCAGCTCTCAAGGGCAAACTTTGATCTGTAGCATCTGACCGCTCTCGTGCGTACGTGAACACTTTGCTCTGGCTGTCTTCTCTGGAGCACAGATAACAGCAGACACGGTACAATGGTCAGGAAAGGTAACCGCCAAGTGTTTGTTACTTTGGTTTTGAATATAATTTATTTAAATTTGACTTTACGGCTGAGTGTGGTGTGAGTGTAACCCCATCTGGGCTGCTGAAACAAGAGACTCGGGTTCCAGGCTAACCTGGGCTATGCCGTGAGTTCCAGGCAGCCTAAGCTGAAACAGACTGACCCTACAAGCTATGGCCTGAGCAAACTTAAGCTTCATATCATTTAAGTTCAGATAATGGCTTTTAACAGCTGTTTGCAAACATTCCTAAGTATCTAACAGTTGGCTCTTGGGTTAGTAGGAGGCGGTTACCACCCCACATCACTGGCGATGGCCTCAGCTGATCACATAAAGAAAGGTTTAAACAAAATTTCTTCTGTTCACTGTCTTTAGACAGAGTCACCTGTTCACAGGCTGGCTCCAAACTGGCTGTGTAGCCGTGGGTGACCTTGTCCTCCTCCTGAGTGCTTAGGTCACAGCAGCGAGCAGCTAGGCCTCACGTGAACTTTGAAACAGACTGACCCTTTAAAGATGTCTATCTGCTGATAAGGGCTCATTGCCCTATGTGGGAAGTCACTGTTGTCAATGACATCTTGAGGGTGAGGGGGTGTTCTTTGCCTCAAGGAAATTCCCAGAGGAAGACCAACATTACCAGCAGCATACACGCACTAGCACGTGCACTTTGATCCTGAAGAGCAGCTGAGGACGCAAGGAGTAGCCCCGGGGCCGTGTACCCTGCCTGGGCTTTTATTTCATTTTCTCCTTTGGAACAGTGTTTGTCATGCTTTCATGGGAACCTACGGCTCTATCAGGGCGTAGTGGAGCGCAGCTTTAATCCCAGCACTGGGGAGGCAGAGGCAGAGGCAGCTGGATCTGTGAGAGTCTGGAGGCAGATTGGTCTACAGAGTGAGTTCCAGGACAGCCAGGGCTACAAAGTAAGACTTTGTCTCGGAAAAATCCAAACCAAGCTAAAACAAAACAAAACAAACAGACAAAAAAACGCCAAACTTCTGGTTCTTGTGTGTGTGCGTATTCTTTCCTTATTGTAATTTTAGATACAGCACTTTTATTGTTATCATATTTTAATATATCAGATTTTTGAGCCAGCTTTTCTCTTTTAATATCTTGAGATTATAGTTACATTCTTTCTTTCTTCCTTTTCTCTCTCTTCAAGCCTTCCCATCCCCCTTCAAATTCATGGCATCTTTTTTCTTTAAGTTTTTTTTAGATGTATGTATTTATTTTATATTTATTTTATGTATGTGAGTGGACAGTTGCTCTCTTCAGACACACCAGAAGAGGACATCGGATTCCATTACAGATGGTTGTGAGCCACCATGAGGTTGCTGGGAATTGAACTCAGGACCTCTGGAAGAGCAGTCAGTGCTCTTAACCACTGAGCCATCTCTCCAGCCCCTTCTTTTTCCTTAATTGTGTGTGTGTGTGTGTGTGTGTGTGTGTGTGTATACATGCAGATGCACACAGAAGCATACAAACACACACATACCTACACACTCACCCTCCTAAATACATAAATAGAAGCTGCTTAGCCTGTATAGTGTTACTCATTCGTATGTTTTCAGGGATGACCACTTGGCATTAGAGAACACACTTTAGAGTTCATTAGAGAACACACTTCCCTCAGATGAGTCTTTGGAGGACAATGGGAACAGGTTTTCCTCGTTCTTTCAGCTCAAGGGCGCCATCTTCTGTCATTAGAGTGAATAGCAGTTTTCTGCATTCTGCTGGTCTCACTGTTGTACAGTTTGAGGCTGGCCCTGAGTTCTCTATTCAGTGAAGAATGACTTGCCTGACCCCTGCCTCCAGGTTCTGGGATTGCAGATATCATGCCAGGATTCCTCCCCTCCTCTGTCTCTCCTCCCCAACTCCCTTCCTTCCGTCCGTCCGTCCGTCCGTCCATCCGTCCTTCCTTCCCTCTTCTCAGGTGTATACGTACATACTTGGGACAGTCTCACACTGCAGTCCAGGCTAACCCAAATCTCACGGTGTAGTCCTGGCTGGTCTTGAACTCCTGGCTGTCTTTCTGCCTTAGCCTCTGGAGAACCTAACACGTTCTTCTTACAACCGTGAACACCCTCTGATTCTCCTGTTTATTGTCAGGAACAATCATTTTACTTTTCACAGTTTCTCTTTCCCAGAAGAGAGATCAAGAACACCACCATTGTTCCTAAGAATGGATTTTCCAGCTGTGACTTTGTCACCTGTGGCAACATGCTGGGTTTCAGACCAGTTCTGTGCTAGTCTCACTGTAGCTTGAGACCTTCTGGGAGTGAGCCACTGTCCACTAATGATTTTGTTTCCTCTGTTCTTTCGGCCGATCCCATGGTCTCCAAGCGAGCCCCGGATCCCAGCTGGTCTCCGGTGGTTTTCCCTGGCACACTGACACACCGCAGAGTTCAAGACTTGCCCTCCTGTATCAGCTCCATGTAGGTATTTCTGTTTGTGTTCCTCCCTGCGCTCAAGCAAAGAGGTGGCATTACCTCCTCATTACCTCATCCTGACAAATAATGTCAGTGTTTGTTCTTAAATGTGTTATCACTTGCCAGAGGATCCGCTCTCCAGTAGGACAGGAGGGCCACAGGTTCAAGGCCTGCTTGGACTACAAGGTGAGTTCTAGGACAGCCTGGGGAAGTTGATGGGATCCTGTCTCAAAACAAAACAAAAAGTGGGCGTGCAGTGCAGGGTGGCATTCTGGCTGACAAGCACAAGGCCTTGCATTTATTCCATTGCTGACAGGGAAAAGAAAACTGAATGAACAAAACAAACAGAAGTCTCTCCTGGCCTTAGCCAAGAAGATTTGCTTAAACAATTTTTATTTTTAAATTGTGTGTGTGCTCGTGTGTGCATGTACATGTGTGAGCTTATGTGTGCATGTGTGTGCATGTGTGCGTGCATGGGTGTATACATGTGCATGTGTGTGTGACTGTGTGTGCATATGTGTGTGCATGTGCATGTCCATGTATGTGCATGTGTGTGTGTGCATGTGTGTGATTGTGTGTGCATGTGTGTATGCTTGTGTGGGCACGTGTATGTGTGTTCATATGAGTACAAGTGCCTAAAGAGGGTATTGCATCCTTTGGAACTAGAATTACAAGTGACTGTGAGCTGCGTGGCGGGTATTGGAAGTCAAATGCAGATCCTGCAGGTATGGCACACTTGCTCTTAACCCCGAAGCCACCAGTCTGCCTTCCATTTTGTAATTTTTTTTTTCTTCGGTTTTTCGAGACAGGGTTTCTCTGTGTAGTCCTGGCTGTCCTGGAACTCACTCTGTAGACCAGGCTGGCCTCAAACTCAGAAATCCGCCTGCCTCTGCCTCCCAAGTGCTGGGATTACAGGCGTGCGCCACCACGCCCGGCTCCATTTTGTAATTTTTAATACCTGTGTGGAATGGTGTGCTTATACAACCCAGAGAACAACTCATGAGAATCAGTTCTCTTCCACTACATGGGTCCCAAGGATGGAATTCGAGTCCCCAGTCTTAGCCGCACGCACCTTCACCCACTGAGCCATCTTGCCTCACCTTGATTTTCCACTTACATCTTTAAAGGAAACAGAGTTGTTTTCTATCCAGTTATGTGTCTATGTAGCTGTGTGAATGTGAGCGCAGCTGCCCATGAGGCCAGAGGAAGGTTTCCGGTTAGCTGGGCCGAGCTCCAGGCCGCTGGGAGAGCCCTGGTGTGGGTGCTTGGAGCTGGACTCTGCCCTCGAAGCAGCCGGTGATCTTAACCCCTCATCTGGCTCCTCCACTTACATCTTTAAGTTCACCTCGTTGAGTGTGGCGCAGACCTAGCTTAACCTTTGTAGGCTGGCTTGGCACTCACGGTCACCTCGAAACCTTGGCAATCCTCCTGCCTCAGCCTCCCAAACTGGGATTATAGGTGTGTGGCCACCACACCCGGTTATAAAACAGGTCCTAAAAAGGACATTTTGTGCATTGTGTTTCATAAAAACACAGGCGTTGGATAAAAAAAAAAAAAAATCCGGCAGTGGGGTGTGGTGGCCCATGGCTTTAATCCAGCAGAGGCAGGTAGATCTTTGAGTTCCCGGACATAGAGGAACACTCAGAAACGATGAAACATGGAGGTGCTGGGAGGCCTTCCTTCCCATGTTCATGTCGGGTCCCACAGCCCATGGGTCTGGTTTGTTGTTGCTGTTTTCTTGGTTTGCTTGTCCTTCTGTCTTTCTGATAGTTGGGTTTGGTTTTGTTTGTGTTTGTTTTGGGTTTTTGTTTTTTGTTTGTTTGTTTGTGTTTCAAGACAGAGTTTCTCTGTGTAGCCCTGGCAGGCCTGGAACTCACTCTGTAGACCAGGCTGGCCTTGAACTCAGAAATCTGCCTGCCTCTGCCTCTGTGCTGGGATTAACGGCGTGCGCCACCACTGCCCAGCTATACTTGGTTTTGTTTTGAGGACCCGGCCTCGGCCTTTGCACGCTCTTGGCCTCTTGGCAAATATTTATCTGCCACACCCCAGCTTCCCCGCCCGGCTCATTCCTTCCTCCTCGGCGGTTTTGCGTCGCCCTGCACCCTAGCTTACCTGGACCTTGCTGTGCAGACTAGGAAGACCTAAAGCTCACAGAGATCCACCTGCCTGCATTTCCTGAGTGCTGACTTAAAGACCATGCCTGCCCCTCTTCCTTTCCTTCCTTCTTCATTCCTTCTTCCTTCTTAAGCAATTTCTGAAATCAGAGCTGGTGTAGATCAGTCTGTAGAGTTCTTGCCTAATATGCATGAAACCCTGGGTTGAATCTCCAGTGTGACACAAAGTGGCCATGGTGGCGCTGGTCTGTGGTCTTAGCACTAGGGAGAGAGAGACAGGAGGGCTAGGGGTCTGAGGACATCCTGGGACCCACAAGTTCCTGTCTCAAAAATGAATAAATAAATAAAATATCTCCTGTGTGCTTTATCTAAGAATCAGTGTGTTGCCGGGGCGGTGGTGGCACACGCCTGTAATCCCTGCACTCTGGGAGGCAGAGGCAGGCGGATTCCTGAGTTTGAGGCCAGCCTGGTCTACAGAGTGAGTTCCAGGACAACCAGGGCTACACAGAGAAACCCTGTCTCAAAAAAAAACCAAATCCAAAAAACAAAACAAAACAACAACAACAAAAAAAGAATCGGTGTGTTGGTGTGTTATCCCTCCTTTTGCTTTTTGGTTTTTTCACAATAGACTGTCCCGTGTTCATTTTATTTATCATGTGTATGTATGTGCATTAGTCAGGGTTCTCTAGAGAAACAGAACTGATAGAATATATGTGTGTATATATACATGTAATATCATATATGCTATATAATGAATATATATGATTCATTAGAATGGCTTATAGATTATTGTCCAGCTATTCCAGAAATGGCTGCCTGTGATGGAAAGTCCAAGAACCCAGTAGTTTTGTGGTCCACGAGGCTGGACATCTCCGCTGTCTTTGTGTGCTGGAACCCTGAAGTGGACTCATGGACTTGCCAGTGAGAGCCAGGGAGCAGGGCAAGAGCCGGCCCTCCCTTCTTCCACATCCTTTGTGTAGGCTGCCTCTGAAGGGGCGGCACACATTCAAGGCAGATCTCTCCACCTCTAACGATCCGCTTTAGGGTGGGTCTTCCATGCCGAATGATCCAAACAAGAGAAATCCCTCACAGCTACCCAGCAGCTTGGGTTTCGATTAATTCCAGGTGTAGCCAAGCTGCCAACCAAGACTGCCCATCACTCTGCGCGTGCACGTGTGTGTGTGTGTGTGTGTGTGTTGTGTGTATGTCTGCATGTGCGTGTGTGTGTGTGTGTGTGTGTGTTGTGTGTGTATGTCTGCATGTGCATGTGTGCTTGTGTGTATATGTATGTGTATGTATGTGTATGTGTGCAGGTGTGTATATGTGTGTATGTGTGTATAGTGTATATGTGTGTGTATGTGTGTGTGTTGAGTTTATGTGTCCCCTGTGCATGCAGGTACCCAAAGAAGCCAGAGGACACAGATCCATCCCTTAGAAGCGGAGTGAGAGCGGTTGTGAGCTGCTTGGTATGGATGCTGTGAGCCAAACCGGAGTCTTGTGCAAGCGCGGTGTGCACGCTTCACCTCAGAACCCTCTTTCTAGCACTCTATATTCTTAAATGAGTCAAGTTTCTAAAAAGAAAAAGAAAATTCCAGCTGCTAGTTTTAGCGGGAGTGGGGAGTGGTGTTATGTATCGAAGTCCGGGCCTTTCCTCTGGTAAGCATTTGCACCACTACGCCTCTGGCCCAGCTGCATTAGTAGGGGTAGAAACAGCATCTTGCTATGAGCACAGGCTTGCATAGGATTTGAAATCCTTCTGCCTCTGTTTCCCAAGTGCTAGGATTACAGGTGGACACCAGTACACTCAGCTCCCTCAGGGGAAGGGATGCCTGAGCATGGGCCCGCCTGGGCACCCCCTTCCCCACCCCGCCGTATACCATTCTCTAAACCTCTTTCTCTTTTTATGAACACAACATATGGTACCGAAACCCGGGAACAACAGTGGATTCATTTGTGCTCGTACAAGCGGAAGCCTGAAGTTGACACTGGGAGTCTTCCCCAATGCCAGGGCCTCCCACTGAACCTAGAGCTTGCCGATTCTGCTGGTCTCTCTCGCCATCTTGGCCTGAGCACAGGGGTTCCAGGTGGCCGCTACACCTGCCTGCCTTTTCCGTGCAGCGTCCCGGGCATCTGAACTCCAAACCCCCTGCTTGCGGTGCCTTATCCACGGAGCTTCCTCCCAAGCCCTGCTTTTTGTTATCACTTTTGCTACAGGGTCTCCCAGTGTAGCCCTGGCTGGCCTCTAGCCTCCAGTGATGCGCTGTGTGAACGCCGGATCACATGTGTGCGCCACCCTGTGGCAATTCTTATTCCTACAGTGTCTTTATGGTGCCTCATTTCTTTTTTCTTTTTTTCTTTCTTTCTTTCTTTCTTTCTCTCTCTCTCTCTCTCTCTCTCTCTCTCTTTCTTTTTTTAATTATTTATTTTATGTACATGAGTACATTGTAGCTCTCTTCAGACGCACCAAAAGAGGGCATCGGATCCCATTACAGATTGTTGTGAGCCGCCATGTGGTTGCTGGGAATGAGCTCAGGACCTCTGGAAGAGCAGCTGGTGCTCTTAACAGCTGAGCCGTGTCCCCAGCCTGCCTCTCACTTCTTCCTATCTGGAATGGTTTAATAAAGGAGCTGTATGTTCTCTGAAGGCTTGATAAAAAGCCACTGTCAAGCCTATAAAGCCCTGCATCTTTTCAGCTGGGAAGGCTTTTAATCACCAGGTTACTTATAAGGTACTTTGTCTTGATAGGTAATTTCTTCTGCCAATTTTGGCATTTTAAAAATTCCCCCAAATCATTCTCTTCACCAGGCATTATCATTAGCCTATAATTAACCATTTTCTCATCCCTGGGGCTTAAAAACAGGGCCCTGAATAAACTCAGCCATAGGTTTCTAGTATGGTGGTTTGTTCTTTTAATCTCAAGTACTCAAGAGATTGAGGCAGGAGGATGAGGACTGAAGACCAACCCCAGAAAGGAAGTGAGGCCTTGTTCCAAACAAGCAAGCAGTCAGTGTTGTCTGTCTGTGCGGTATGTAGGGCGCTTCCTCTCCCTCGCTGTCTCATGATGTAATTTCACTATTTCTATCTTAATCAGCTCATTAGAGAAATCACAGTAAGCATTAACCAGCTAAGTGCACAATGAGAAGGCAGAAGCTCAGGTTGGCTCTAAAGTTAGATTTTAAAAACTGAGGTCTTGGCTGGAGAGATTGTCCAGTGCTTCTGAGCCCAGCTCTTCCAGGGCTGGAGTTCCATTCCCACGGTGGATGGTTCACAATCTCCTGTAAGTCCAGATCCGGGAATATGTGACATCTCTGGCACCATCTCATGGACACTCATGCAGACTCCCCCCATGCTCTTCCAGAGGTTCTGAGTTCAATTCCTAGCACCCACGTAAGGGCTCACAACAGTGTATAACTAGTCACAGGGGATCCAGTGCCCTCTTCTGGTTTGCGGATGTATGTGCAGACAAAATGCTCACATGCATGGAATTTGGAGTCTAAAGCTTGCATGCTTATAATCTCAGTACTCAGCAGGCTGGTGAGGGAGATTCACCGAGAGTACAAGGCTAGTCAGGACTACTAAGCATGACCCTACATCATCAACAGCAAAAAAGTAACGGGTGGTGAGATGGCTGGTGTGGTGGTTTGAATATGCTTGGCCCAGGGAGTGGCACTATTTGGGGGTGTGGCCTTGTTGGAGTAGGTGTGTCACCATGGGTGCAGGCTTTCAGACCCTAGTCCTAGCTGCCTGGAAGTAAGTATTCTGCTAGCAGCCTTCAGATGAAGATGTAGAACTCTCAGCTCTGCCAGCACCATGCCTGCCTAGATGCTGCCATGCTCCCAACCTGATGATACTGGACTGAATCTCTGAACCTGTAAGCCAGCCCCAATTAAATGTTGTCCTTATAAGAGTTGCATTGGGGGCTGGAGAGATGGCTCAGTGGTTAAGAGCACTGACTGCTCTTCCAGAGGTCCCAAGTTCAATTCCCAGCAATCACATGGTGGCTCACAACCATCTATAATGGCATCTGCTACCCTCTTCTGGTGTGTCTGAAGACAGCTACAGTATGCTCATATACATTAAAAAAAAAAAGTCAAAGTTATTGCCTGTTACACAAGGGCGAGGGTTAAATCTCCACTGCTGAAATATAAAAATGAAGAAGACATAAATTAGACAAGGACCTGGGGGCAGCAATATGTCCACGCACACAAAGGTTCTTGCTGCCAAGCCTGATGACCTGAGTTTGACCCTCAGGACTCAGGGTTGGAAGGAAAGAAGTTGTCCTTTGACCTAACACACACACACACACACACACACACACACACACACACAATGGCAAGTACACACACCATAAAGGGATGGAGGGATGGCTCAGCAGTTAGAGGACCAGTGGCTGCTCTCAGAGGACCTGAGCTCTGTTTCCCGACATCCCTGATGGAAGCTCTGTAACTCCAGGCCAGAGGCAATCCAACACCCTCTTCTGGCCTCTTCAGGCACTGTACGTATGATACACAGGTATACATGTGAACAAACACCCATGCACATAGAACAACCAAAGAGTAAGTATAAATAAGGAAATAAATACTTAAAAAATAAACAGAAAAGGAACAGGGTGAGGCTTGGTGATAGGATGCCTTTTTAGAGCATCAGCCGAGGCTGCTGTGGCCCTCGGTCCAATCCCCAATATCACGTCACAAAAGACAGACAGTAGACACGGAAAAAAAGGAAGAAGGAGGGGACGGGGAGAAAGCAAGGCTCGGTGCTGTCAGCTAAGCAGAGACACGAAGAGGACAGTTGGGCATATAGAACTAGGATTCAGGGGCAAGGGTCAGAGTGAGAGCCAACCCCGAGGCATAAATCAGGTCGATCGCTAGATATGGGACCTTTAAAGCTCTGAGACTGGCTGAGACCGTCAAGATAAGACAGACAGGAAAAGATGTTCAAGGAATAATAGTCTGTGGGCCACTCCAGTATTTTGAGGTCAGGGAGTTCAAGAGGGAGTTGGCTCAGTGGATAACAGCACTTACAACACAGCGTGAGGGTGCGTGAAAACGGGTGGGCATGGCCACGCAGGCCTCCAGCCCCTCTACTCAGGAGGCTCAGGGCCATAGAATGTGTCCTCCTGTGACCTCACACGAGTGCCTACAAATATAACAGAGAGAGAGAGAGAGAGAGAGAGAGAGAGAGAAAGCAGACAAACAGAGACAGACAGACAGACAGAAAACAAATGGCCAGAAAGGTGAAAAGCAAATTATGAGAATATAGAATATAAACTTCTGGAAATCATATGAGAAAAAAATTTCAAAGAAATGTATTACTAGTTTTAAATATGACAGATTGCTTTGCTTTAGACAGAGTCTCGTTCAAGGCAGGGTGACTGAACTCACTGTGTACACAAGGCCAGCCTCAAACTTACGTGGAGGCTCCTGCTTTGCCTCCCAAACGCTGGGGTTGCGGGTGTGCACCACTGCGCCTGGCCTGTAGACTAGAAGTTGATCTACAGCCGAGACACCGTGAGGTTGTTTACTGATGTTGGCGGGAGCAGGTTCACTGGCAGAGCAAGTGCAAAGCCCAGGTTACCCCAGGGGTTCAGGAGAAGGCAGAAATTAAATTAGAGGCAGTGGATTTACACAGATTATTTCTCTTTCTTTCTGTCTCCTCTCTATTTCCATACCCCCCCTGTTTTGTTTTAAGTAAGGGGTGTTCTTTCTATGTAGCCCAGGCTGGCCCTAACCTTCCAATCCCTCTACCCTAGCCTCCTGGGGTTACAGACGTGTGCCTCCCACCCCTGGGAATATATACTTCCATATATTTCGAAGTAGTTTTATTTTTACATTTATGCTGTAAAGGGAAGGAGAACAGGACAGCCCCTGATGAGGAAGGGGGAATACAAGGTAAAATGTCTTTTCATTCTTTGGTTTGGAAAAGTCTCATAGTCTAGCTCTAACTGGTTTGGAACTCACTATGTAGACCAGGTTGGCCCTGATTTCATAGAGATCTTTCTGCCTCTGCCTCCTGAGTGCTGTTATTAAAGATGTGTGCTACTATGCTAGCTTGTGTGTGTGTGTGTGTGTGTGTGTGTGTGTGCGCGCAGCAAGTGCTCTTAACTCCTGAGCCAGCTTTTCCAGTCCAAGATAGATAGATAGATTGATTGATTCCCTAAAGCTGGAGGACAATTTCATTAGTGTTTAAAAGCAGAACCCTGACCTCAGGAGGAAGATGGAGAAGAGAAAGGGAGAAAGCCATGTAATTTGTAAGCAGCCACTTTGCGGAAGAGGCAGAGAGAGAGAGAGAAAGAGAGAGAGAGAGAGAGAGAGAGAGAGAGGAAGCCCGGGGTATCCGGCAAAGCAAGTGCAGGCTTTGGCAAGAGCCGAAAGAAAAGGAAAACTCTCCCTTTTCTGAATTAAGGACTTAATGACACCACATGGCTACTGCTGGTAAGCAACTACTCCTAAGACTGTGTGTGTGTGTTCGTGTGTGTGTGTTCGTGTGTGTGTGTGTGTGTGTGTGTGTGTGTGTACATGCACGCTTGTGCTCGCAAGGGCCAGATCAGAGTGTCAGATTCCCCAGAGCTGGAGTTACAGGCAGTTGTGTGCCTCCCAAGTTTTCCAGGAGCTACACTTGGGCTCCTGCAGCAATCACTCCTGAGCGCCAGGCCATCGCTCCGGCCACCGCTCCAGCCATCGCTCCGGCCCCTCCTTAGGATTCTTTTTAAAGTTGGAGGAAGCTGAATGTGGCGGTATGTGCTTCTCAGCTGAAGGCAGGCTGGCCACAGGTCAGGGTCATCCTGAGCTACATGAGACTTTGTTTTAAAATGAACACGTAAAGTTGAGGTCTCCGGGAATCACGGGAGCAGTTGTGGGTAGAGAGAGTCACTTGGGACTTGCTCCCAAACAGGAAAGGGAAGGTGGAGAGTAATGTACGAGCTGAGAAGCTGGCATCCGTGTCAGACAGCGTATTACAGAGAGGGGGGAGCGTGAATACAGACGGACCGGCTGCGATGTCACGAAAGCATGGGTGCTTAAAGGTTGTGGGGCTGATGAAGTAACTCAGTGAGAACCAGAACACGGGTTTCCCCAGAATCCATGGAAATGCCAAGTGGGTGTGGGGGCCAGCCTGTCATTTCAGCACTAGATGCCAGAGATAGGATCCACCTGGCTAGCCAACTGGCCACATTGACCAGCTCCGGGTTCAAGTGAGAGAGCTTGTCTCTGTAGAGAAGGGTGGCGAGCAGCCACAGCATCAACTTCTCGCTATGTACACATGCACGTGTGCGCGCACACACACAGGAGAGGCACACATGAGTGGTGGTAGGAGAGCATGGTGGTCTGCACCTACGATCCCTACACTCAGGAGGTGGACCAGCCAAATCAGGAGCTAAAGGCCAACCTAGGCTACACAGAAAGCTTGAGGCCATCCTGGACTACATGAGACTGGGTCTCCAAATAAATAAGGTGCACAGGAGCTTGAGAGGGAGCTCAGCAGTTAACACTGGCTGCTCTTCCAGAGGACCTGAGTTCAGTTCCCAACACCCACATCGGTGGCTCCCAACCACCTCAACCTCCAGCTCCAAAAGGATCCAAAGCCTGGCTCCCTCCGACACCTCATTCACAGGACACACCCACGTGCAGACAGAAACACCTACATAGTCAAATGTTTAAATAAATTCGTGGTCTGGGAGTCGACTTTGTCGGTAAAGTTCTTACCATGGAAGTACAACGACCTTATTCAGCTCCCCGGGACACATGTAAAAGCTGGGTGTGCCACGCCAGTCAGAGAGAGCACCAGAGAGGCAGACATGCCGCTCGCTGGAGCTCGCCGGCCAAGCGGCTCACTGGATCAGTGATCTCCAGGTTTAGCGAGAGCCTGTCTCAAAAAGTAATATGGAGACCAGTTAAGGAAAACACCCAATATCAACCCTGCCCTCTACATGCACACACATGAACACACATGTGCACACAACCACATGAACACTACATATCACACACACACATTAAATAAGCAAAAATAAGCCGGGCGTGGTGGCGCATGCCTGTAATCCCAGCACTTGGGAGGCAGAGGCAGGTGGATTTCTGAGTTCAAGGCCAGCCTGGTCTACAGAGTGAGTTCTAGGACAGCCAGGACTACACAGAGAAACTCTGTCTTGAACCCCCCCCCCAAAAAAAAGCAAAAATAAAGTTTGTCTCTAGTGTAATAAGGAGCCAGTTTTCAGGAGATGGCGACAGTCTTAGAGATTCTGGGGAACAGGGGAGAACACAAAATTGTTTTGAAAAATATAAAATAGCAAAAATTTCAAAAATTAAAGCCAGAGTGAGTGTATAAGAGAAACAGAGTGCGTTTGCCAGGTAGTTTTCCAGGGTATCTGGGCATTCATGAGTATCTAACCAGAGACCAACAGGCAAGTTCAGGTGTTTCCCGAGGCTGTTTTCGGCTCTGAGGGTGCAGGCCTGGAGGGGAAACTAGACAAACTGGGCTGTGGCCCGCCAAGCTGTAGTTCACGGCAGACTTGGAAAGGAACAGGAGGAGAGCAGAAGGAAGGGAAGGTTGTAATTTCCGACCTTGCAATTCAAGAGTTCAATAAAGAGTTTGAAACATTGTAGAGAGGTTATTTTGTTTCTGCAGGGTCAGAGCCTGGAGGGAACACCGAGAGAGAGGAAGCAGGAGGCGGGCTGTGTGGTGAGTCACCCGGTAAGAGTGGGAACAGCTCTTCTAGAGCACCCTGGGAGCGCACACCTCCTGTAACTCCTGCTCCTCACCTGCTCCCACATGCACACACACCGCATGCAGACACAGGCATGGCTTTTTTAATGTTGTTACATACAAGACACGTTTTATAATGTGTATTGTTGTAATTATCACGATCTACCTTTCACCCTTTCGCCCAACAAGATCTTTTGCCAGTTTGTCAATCCCAATTTGACCTTTGTTTCCCTTCCCACCCCCTTCGACTCCCCCCTCCCCCTCCCACACACAGGGTTTCTCTGTGTAGCCCTGGCTGTCCTGGAACTCACTCTGTAGACCAGGCTGGCCTGGAACTCAGAAATCTGCCTGCCTCTGCCTCCCAAGTGCTGGGATTAAAGGCATGCGCCACCACCGCCTGGCTGTTTGTCTTCCTTTTGATCTGCAGTTTACTTCCTCTCTTTGGGTTTGTTTGTTTGTTTGTTTTTTCCTTTATTCAGTACAACACAATCTCCAACTCACTGAGGTGGCTGACCTTGTCTACAACCAAAGCTACCTCTAATCTGGAATTCAGTTGCTGAGCCAGCCCCAGCTTTCTTGTCAGCTCCAGGGGGCACAGCACTCCTTCTGTAGATGTCACTGCCTGCCTCCCCTCTTGGGAATCTTGCAGGCGGCTCACCCTCTGCACCTTTGGACAGCAGCCTGCCAGTCTCGGGACGGCTGCGGCGCAGGGTGGCGGGCACGATTCTCAGGAGGTAGGTGTAATCTCAGAGATACTGGATGCACTCATTCGTAAGGGCCCAGTAGAAATGTCTCCAGGCAAACTGCTCCTCCACGTGGCCTCGAGACTGAGAGACTGCATGGCCTCATTACATGAAGGCTGGGCAGATTCTCAATTGTCAGCTCGGGGTGTTTGGCCATGTGGACATCTTTCCTGGTGACCATCACGCCTTCCTTAAAGACGAGTTCATAGATGGCACTCCTGTTCTTAGGTAGCCTCAGCCTCACGGCGGCCGCAGGGTCCGAGGTGGAGGCTGGGAAGGAAGCCCTCCCTTTAAGAATCTCATATAGGTAATATTTTTTTTCTTCTGTGCAGTGTTAATGCTAAACAAATGTTCTTCCACCGAGCTGTAACTCCAGCCCTCCTTACAGATTTTTTTATTCGGATGTTGTTTATCTTTTGTCGTCTTGAGATCAGGAGCTTGCTTTCCGAAGAGGCCCGCCTGGAGCTCCTGACTCTCCTGCTTCTATCTCCCAAGGCGGGGATTATGGAAACCACCACCCACTCTTACTTGGTCCTTCCTGATTCATTTCCAATATCTCCCTTTATTTCCTTGGGATATTTATATAGCTGTGTTTTATCTTGCTGACGTTATAGTTGTCTATTTTTGTTGTTGTTAACCTGTGATCATTTCTCTTGATGGGAAGCAGATGGTGAAAGACGGCACAGAAGCCGGGATCTCACTCCCGATGAGCCAGCGGTCAACTCTGAGCAACCTTGTTGCCTTTTAACGAGACTTTCCCTTGACTCCGTTCCTAACCATGTATTTGTTTTGCAAGTGTAGTAAATAAAAAAGGGTGTGACTCAAAATTCTCCTCAGATAGAGCCTCGGGTATGAAGCCTGGCTTTCCTCTGAGACACCTTAGCTCTGCTGAAGCATTGCCAACTTTTATTTTCCTGCTTTAGTGCTGCTTGTGTGTGTGTGTGTGTGTGTGTGTGTGTGTGTGTATGTGTGGTGTGTCTGTGTATATGGTGTATGTGTGTGTGTGTGTATGTGTGTGTGTATGTGTGTATATGGTGTGTGTATGGTATGTGTATATGTGTGTATAGTGTGTGTGTTATAGGGATACACCTGTGTGCTCACATGTGGAGACTAGAGAGATGTCACTCTCTATCTTATTTTCGAGTCACCGTGTTCAGTGATCCTGAAACTCACCGTTAGGCTGGGCGGTGAGCTCCTGGGCCCTCTCCCCTCCCCCTCCCCAGTCCTGGGGTTACAGTCATTCCCAGCCCTCTCCCCTCCCCCTCCCCCTCCCCCTCCCCAGTCCTGGGGTTACAGTCATCCTGAGCCATGCCTGCCATTCATATGCGTGCTGGGGATTTGAACCCAGGTCCTCTTGCTTTCACAGCAAACACTCTTACCCTCTGAACCACCCCCCAGCCCTTACATGCTTACATGGATCTGGGGGGCACCGACTCCCCCCTTCCTGTCGGGGGCCCATCACACTCCCCTTTGCATAGCTCAGTCTATCCCAGAGTTTGGCAAAACTGTTTCCAAATCAGATATCAAATCAGATATCACTGGAAGACATCTGTTTTTTCTCTTCAGTTTTTATACTTATTTCTGGCTCTATGGAGTATTTTGCCTGTATGCCTACATGTGTACCACATAAGTGCTCAAGAAAGCCACGGCTTTTCAGATCCCCTGCAATGTGGGATCTAGAGTTATAGGTTGGTGTGAGTCATCGTGTGGGTGCTGAGAACCGAAGAGCTCCGCGCAAATAGACAGAAAAAATAGTCCTTTGAACCACCGAGCTGTGGCTCCTGCCACCCTCCCCACCCCCACACGCCTGCCCCCACCCTCCCCCATACCTCCACCACCAGATTCTGAGGTAGCATAG
>OZ030022.1:3852500-3887500 GCA_964023405.1 Apodemus agrarius | reverse complement strand
TCTGTAAGCCTTAGGTCCCTTCAGAGAAACAGTTGCATTTCAGTCGATCTAATGTCCAAACATTATCATCTAAGTCCAAAAACACAGAACAAGATACAAAACAACACAGAGAAAAACAATCACACACACACACACACACACACACACACACACACACACGAGAAGGAAGCTACAGAAAGTCATGGCTATAATAGTTAAAAAAAAAAATAGAAAAGAGAAGCAGAAAAGGACCAGTGTGCATACAAGAGGCCATTGAGACAGAGTGCGCCCTAACAAACAGAAGCTGGGAGCAGGAATTCCCAGGCCTTGGAAAAGTACCCCCAAATGGCAAAGATGTTAGCCTTGGGTGAAGACAGTGACTGTTGGTACTCTGTTCAAGCTCCACCCCACAGCTACCTGGCAATAGCCAGGTATGCCCCGCCCCACATGCCTGCTCCACTATAAGAGGGGCTGCCTGCCCCCTCCTCTCTCTCTTTCCCCGCTCCTTCCTCTCTCTTCTCATTCTCTCACCTCTCTGCCCCTCTTGGGCTCCCCTCCCCCCTCTCTCCACGTGGACATGGCCAGCCTCTATTCTCCCTCTATTCTCTCTCTACTCTCTCTCTCTCTCTCTCTCTCTCTCTCTCTCTAATATTCTCTAAATAAACTCTATTCTATACCATGTTGGTGTGTATGTGTGGTCCTTCAGGGGGAGGCGATGCCTGGGCATGGGCCCGCTCAGGCACTCCCTTCCCCCACATCGCCATGCCATATTCACTAACACCCTTCCTCTCTTTTAAGTCCCATTAGTGACTAGGGGAGATGGGGTTCTGACCACCTCCCCCAACCCAAGATAACTCCAAGAGTGAAAGAGAAACCCACTCAGATCTCAGTGGACACAGGGGCTCAACACTCGGATCTCCAAGCCAATGGCCCTGTTTCCAAGAAAAGATCTTGGGTCCAAGAAGCCACTGGCACCAAAATATATTCATGGACTGCCTAAAGGACAGTGGACCTAGGGATGGGACGGGCAGTCCATTCACTTAAGGTTATGCCAGGCTGTCCCTCCCTCTGTTGGAGCAAGACATGCTCTCCAAAATGGGGGACCAGATACACTTCCTGCCCAATGAGCTGCAGCTAACCATCCCAAAAAGAGAAGCTGACCCCTGCTGACAGTTGCTGCAGACAGGAGCAGTTTTCTCCATGAAGGTCAGAGACAAGCAGGTGCTGCTGGGATGGATGGCACAAATGTCATCTGGGTAGAAGAACCTGTACCCCCTGGCACATCAAGGCAAAAAGTAAAGCTAATTGCCCTTACCAAGACCTTGGAACTTGGAGCCAGCCAGAAAATTAACATCCACACGGATAACGGGTATGCCTTTGCCACAACCCACGATGACAGAGATATATGCCAAGAGGACTGTCCACATCAGAGGAAACCAACAGGAAATCTTGGACCTCTTAGATGCCCTAATGAAGCCAGCAACTGTGAGTATTATTCAGTGCACAGGACATCAGAAGGGAAAAGACTCAATACGCAATAACCAGGCAGTAAGTGGCTCCAGGAGTAGATATGCAGAAGCCTATACTGGTTATGGGTCTACAAGAGACACCCACTGAGAAATGGGACTAAATTAAGAGATGGCCTCATTTAAAATATGCTGAAGAAAGCCAGGCGTGGTGGCATACGCCTGTAATCTCAGCACTTGGGAGGCAGAGGCAGGCAGATTTCTGAGTTCGAGGCCAGCCTGGTTTACAGAGTGTGTTCCAGGACAGCCAGGGCTACACAGAGAAACCCTGTCTCAAAAAGCCAATATATGTGTATATATATACACACACATATATATATATGCTGAAGAAAAAAGCACTCATATTGGTAGCCACTCTACCAACTATTACCAAGAGAAGGTGCAAACGAGAAGGGAGAACTATACTCCACAGAAAATAAGCCAAAGACTCACTAGGCCAACTGCACAGATGAACTCATTTAGAGAGATTAAAAACCTTGTCCAAGCAATTAAGGGACCTAAAATATATATATTTATGACTTGGGTTTTGGGCTGGAGAGATAATAGTACAGTATAAGATATGCCAGTAAGTAAATGCTTATGCAGCAAAGAATAATCAGAGCAAAAGACCTAGAAGAGAACAGCCTAGAGTATAGTAAAAGATTTTATAAAAGCTAAGACAGAAAAATATGATTACAAATTCCTCCTAGTGTTTATAGATACTTTTTCCAGATGGGTTGAGACTTTCCCTAGCAAGCAGGAAATAGCTGTCATGATTAAAAGAAATTTTCCTGAGTCTCAGAGTGCTCAAGGTAATTAGATCAGACAATGGTCCTAGTTTTGTTTCTAAGGTAAGTCAGACAGAAATTGACAGAGATATTGGGGACTAATTGGAAACATTATTGGACATACTGTCCCCAGAGCTCAAGACAAGTAGAAAAAAATAGACAAAACCCTATGAGAGACCTTAACTAAATTGACCTTGGAGACTGGCTCAGGCTGGGTGGTGCCTCTCCCCTTATTTCTGAACAGCCCCTGCCATTTTAACCTGACCCCCTCTTGATATTCTCTTTTTTTGTTTGTTTTTTGTTTGTTGTTGTTGTTGTTTGTTTGTTTGTTTTTCGAGACAGGGTTTCTCTGTATAGTCCTGGCTGTCCTTGGAACTCACTCTGTAGAGCAGGCTGGCCTCGAACTCAGAAATCCGCCTGCCTTTGCCTCCCAAGTGCTGGGATTACAGGTGTGCGCCACCACCGCCTGGCTTGATATTCTCTTTGATACCCCAACTCCTTCGGTGTTCACTGGGCCCTCCCAGAAAGTGTCCCACAACATGAGATTTGGCTCAAACTGTCTGCCTTAAATGCTCCAGACATGCCAGAGACTCCTCACTGCTTCCAGACTGGTGACTGGATCTGTATAAGAAGGCTTCAGGAACAGTCACTGGGACCCTGATGAAAGAAACCCTTCCTGGCACTGCTAGCCACTCTCACAGGCCTCAAGGTGGACAGTACTGGGGCCTGGGTGTATGCTTCCCCTGTAAAACTGCGGATGCCCGGCTCTCCAGAGACCCCCGCTGGACGGTACAGAAGAGAGACAATCTGCCCAAGCTCAAGATCACTTGACCTTGCTCCTGACTGCCTGGTGGTGCCCTTGGGTTCTGGTTCTTCCCCCCCACCCCAACCCCCGCAATTTGTCCGTTCACCAAACCTGTTATGACACTCACTGTCTCCCTTCTGTTGGGGTTAGAGATGGCTGGGGCAGCCACCAAGACTTCTACCCTGGTCTTATTAGAGATCAGAATACCAGCAATTGCTTCAGGATTGAAGCATGCACAAAGAAAAGGGAGGAATGAAAGAGTTAACTCAGGAACCTTAAAAAGGTCAGAGGCAGCACGCCTGTAATCCCAGCACTTGGGAGGCAGAGGCAGGCGGATTTCTGAGTTCGAGGCCTGCCTGGTCTACAGAATGAGTTCCAGGACAGCCTGAACTACACAGAGAAACCCTGTCTCCAAAAAACAAACAAAAAACAAACAAACGAACAAAAAACCCCAAAAGGTAATGATGTTAAAAACAAAGTTTGTAAACATTCAGTTTGAATGTTTCCTTTCTGCTCAGTCCTTCCCTAACTCCCTTCCAAGGAGTCACTGACTGTGGTGGGGATCTGGAAGATTTAGGAACAGAAGCTCCAGGCCACACAAACTGTCCATTTCCTCCCCTGACTGCAGAGCAAGGCCAGAAGAGAGGGGACCCCTTGAGCATAAAATGAAATTCAGTATTATTTTGATTCTGGACATTTCAATTACTGATCAGATAAGCTCATATTACTGAAAAGTAACCAGAAATGTCACAAAAACACAGAAATTTTCATGTGGAGGCGAGAAGTAGCTTTCCTATGTGCATATACACAAAGGGAGACATAATCAGTGTGAAATTATAAAGTCTTATAAATAACACCTGTTTCTAACAGCGGACCAGAACTCCTGCTTATACATCCCCAAACCTTCATATTTTATACATAGTTGCCAAAAACTAGAAACAATGTAAATGTCCTTTAGCTGTGAGTAAACATATTGCGTCTCGGCACACAATGTTCCGACCCCACTTAGTCCAGACTGATTTACGCTGGGATCCAGACAAGTCTCAAGTGAATTATACATCAATTCATTTGACCTTCTAGACAAGGTAAAACTGCAGGGACAAGAAGCAGGCAGGAGCTGGGTGGAATGGCTGCCTGGCAAGCGTGCGGCCCGGGGTTTCCATCTCCAGCATTGTATAAACTGGGAATAGTGGCACAGGCCTGTAATCCCAGATCTGAAGAGGTAGAGGCAGGAAGATCAAGAGTTCAAGGCCAGCCTTAGCTACACAGTGAATCTGTGAACAGTTATATGAGACCCTGTCTAAAAACAGAGAGCCCAGAAGGGAGGGAAGAGAGGGGAGGGAAGGGGACAGGAGGGGAGGGGAGGGGAGAAGAGCGGCAGCCGAACTTTCTTGAGTCTGTCTAACTGGAAAAACCATGCGGGTTTCTCCAAGTCTGTCTTGGATCAGAAGCTCACTGTAGAAATAAGCAGATGGTCCTTGAGATTTTTGTGTACCTAGAGACTGTTCTAGTTGGTAACTTTCTGAGACCATGACCAAAATACCTGACAGGAAGAATATATGGACATTTTTTTTTGTTCATGGTTCTGTAAGGTTCAGTCCGTCATGCCAGGATGGAGAGCAGAATAATGAGCTCTCATTGCGGTGAGCCAGAAGCAGGTCAAAAGGGCCTCTGGGTGCTCTGTGGGTGCTCCCCGGGAGTGGGGAGGCCACCCACAGTAGGGTGAGTCTTTCCTCCTCAGCGGATTCTTTCTGGAAATGCCTCATAGATACCCGGGAAGATAGACAAGCCTCACAACCTCCTAGGCCTTGAGTGTAGCAGAGGATAGCCTTGGGTAGCCTTGGGTATGCCCTTCTCCAGCCTGGAGCAGGCTGAACAGACCTTGAGGCCTTGCCTCAATGGGCTTAACGACCTAGGTGGAGTCATCCACCTCGGTTGCCTGTGCAACTTACAGGAGCTTAGAGTAGACCACCCTCTGAACTTGTTTTGCAACATAATCCAGCCGGAATAAAGGGTGGGTCTGTGGGCTCTCCCGATATAAACACAGTGCTGAATATTAAACTCGGAGCCTTGATCAGAACCTTGTCTTGGCTTCATTCTCCTCTCCCCGCTTAGCCCCCCCTCTTTTTCATTTCCAGCCCCCCTTTCAGGTAAGCCCAGTTCGCCCATGGCGGCTGGACAGCTACACTTGGGCATTGACCCAACTGCCTCTACTAGCAAATAACAGAATTACAGGAATGCACACTCATGTCCAGTGGACCCTTCTTTTCTTCACATCCTTTTCTGACATAGGAGCTCTCCCTTTCTCTCATCATGTCTAGCTGGCTCCTTTACTTCATATGTGTGCTCTCTCTATACATGTGAACATGTGTTCTCTATGTGTGCATGCATGGTCTGTGTGCAAATGTGCTCTCTATGTACATGTGTGTTCTCCTTATATATACATGTGTGCTCTCTATGTGCATATGTGCTCTCTATGTATGCATGCATACTCTGTGTGCATATGGGCTCTCTCTATATACATGTGTGCTCTCTCTATAAATGTGTGCTCTCTATGTACATGTGTGCTCTCTCTATATATATGGATATGTGCTCTCTTACATGCATGTGTGTTCTCTCTGTGTACATGCATGCTCTCTATACATGTGGATATATGCTCTATATATGTGCATGTGTGTTCTGTGTGCATGCATACTCTTTATGTACATGTGTGCTCTCTCTAGATATGTGCATGTTTGGTCTCTCTATATATGTGAATGTGTGTTCTGTATATATGTGCATGCTAATATGTATATGATTTGGGTTTGCTCTTTAAAAGTTCTTCATTTGAGCCGGGCATGGTGGCGCACGCCTGTAATCCCAGCACTTGGGAGGCAGAGGCAGGCGGATTTCTGCGTTCGAGGCCAGCCTGGTCTACAGAGTGAGTTCCAGGACAGCCAGGACCACACAGAGAAACCCTGTCTCAAAAAAAAAAAAAAAGTTCTTCATTTGTGCCTGTGTGTGGGTGTGTGTGTGTGTGCAAGTGTGCACATGGTGACCAGAGTCTGATAGCTGAAGTCTTCCGTGGTTACTTTCAACCTTATTGACACAGGGTCTCACTGAGCCGGGAGCTTGTCAGTTCATGGGCCGGTTAGCCAATGGTGCCAGGGACCTGCATGTCTTGCCCCCTTCTCACCCAGGTTTTTTTTTTTTTTAAATATTTATTTATTTTATGTATATGATTACACTGTTGCTCTCTTCAGACACACCAGAAGAGGGCATTGGATCCCATTACAGATGGTTGTGAGCCACCATGTGGTTGCTGGGATTTGAACTCAAAACCTCTGGAAGAGCAGTCTTCCAGTCTCTTAACCCCTGAGCCATCTCTCCAGCGCCCTCTTTTTGACTTGTGTGCCAGGAACCCAAACTAGGATCTTTTTTTTTCTTCTTTTTAAACTTTTTTTTTCTTTTTTTCTGAGACAGGGTTTCTCTGTGTAGCCCTAACTGTCCTGGAACTCACTCTGTAAACCAGGCTGGCCTCTAACTCAGAAATCTGCCTGCCTCTGCCTCCCAAGTGCTGGGATCAAAGACGTGAGCCACCACCGCCTGGCTTTTTTTTTTTTTTTCTTTTAAGGTAGGAATTCCTTTTATTCCTTATCAAAACAATCTAATAGCAAAAGTAGAATACCCACCTTTTAGACAAATAAGTCATAATTTTGGATATTTCTTTGCCAGGACTCTGTCTTGTCCTTCCAGTGGAAGGAGATAAGCTTCTATATCTGTCTTTACTCAAACACTAGGATAACCATACACACTTAGCTTCTATGCTGGTGCAGCAGTTGCCACACAGCGACCGTTTCTCCAGCGTCTGCATCTGCCTTTGAGAGGGTCTCACTGCACAGCCAAAGCTGATGCCCAAAGCTGCCTGGTGCTGGGACAGTAGGTCTAGGCTACTGCAAGCCTTTGTGTTGCACACATAAGTTAATGTATTGTGGCTGTTTTGTCATGCTGTAGGTGGAACCCGGGCCAGGGATGCACCAGCACGCACTTAGCCAGCAAGACACTTCTGCCGTGTATTGTAGAATATTTGCTCTTTCCCTGCACTGGGGGGTCGAATCCAGCGTCTCACCTAGGCTGGGCGAGCGCTCCATCCCTAACCCTATTTTTTTGTTTTTGTGAGCCAAAGCCTTGCTCTGGAGCCCAGACTGCCTTTGAACTCATGTGAGTTCTACACCTCAGGTTCCCAAATGCCGGAATTATGGGAGGAATACCCAGCTTTAGAGTGCTAAATGGTCCATTTTGTGGCGGCTGCCGTCTGAGCACATATATAAATCAGCATGGCTTCTTACCTCAGGACCTAGATTTTCCCCCAGCGTCTATGTCTGTGGACTGCTCTTGTGGGAGAGGTTTGGTTTACTACATTTTTAATGTTGACCGTTAAATAATTCTGTGTCCTGAAAGGGGTGATACAAACTCCAAAAACCGCGTCCCCCACACTGGAACATTTCCCATGGTTAAATGAGAATTTGATTCAACATTATCTGAAGACATGGAGTCATGTGAGCACCTCCCCTTTTTAATTTTTATTTTTTTTTATTTTACTTTATTTATTTATTTTGGTTTTTTGAGACAGGGTTTCTCTGTGTAGCCCTGGCTGTCCTGGAACTCACTCTGTAGACCAGGCTGGCCTGAACTCAGGAATCCGCCTGCCCCTGCCTCCCGAGGGCTGCAGTCAAAGCTGCTCCGATATGCATTTTTTAAAGGCTTGGCTTCACTCTGTTGCCCAGGCTACTCTCAAACTCATGGGTTCAGTTGAACTTACTGGTTGGCTCAGCCTCCCAGGAGCTGGGGCTATAGGCAGGTGCCACCAACTGCCTGCCCACACTGTCAAGTTACAATGTGGAAAGAGCAAGCCACAGTTCTTTGCCTGGTACCAGCAGCAACAAATCCTCGGGCAGAATTCTAAGCTGACCTCTCTAGAATGGTTATGCTCCCATCTAACTGCTGGTTTAACGTTAAATGGTGACATCTGTAGGTACAAGGAGAGAAACACCAACCACTGCACTGGGTTGTAAATCTAAACTAACCTCACACCCAGCACCCCCTTTGCTTATCTCTCTTCACTGCAGAACAAAGTCAGATCAGGAAGACAGAGATGTGACCAGTGACCCAATGACCCAGTGACCAGAGTACTCAGAGTAACCAGACCTTTACTCACTGTGACAGTGATCGGACGGAAGCAAGAGACTTTCTGAAGGTCGACTGGATGTCTAACTGTAGCATCTTGGGGATGTCTGGGTACCCACCCAGCTGAGCCCAGAGCGCACTCATCGGTGCCTTCTCCATGATAGGGTAGCTTGCCGTGGACAGGTCAGCGTTCCACACAGCCTCCAGAGGAGCTTGTCTGTAGAGACAGAGCGAGCATCCGCATGAAGCCCTCAGAGCTCCACATCAGTTAAAGCCTTATACACCTCGTCAGCACCCAGATCTGCCCAGAGAGCCCTAACTGCAACCACCCACGCAGACATATGGAAAAAGCTGAATTTAATGATGTCGTGACCGAGACGCCTCTATGGCCTAGTCATCCATTTCCACAGTACCTTCTTAGCCTCATGAAGTACACAGACCTTTTATCTTTTCCTTCCAAAGCTTTTGCCTTCTAAAAAAGAGACAGAGACAGAGGAGAAAGAGGAGGAGGGATAGATAGATAGATAGATAGATAGATAGATAGATAGATGAGGGGGGTGAGAGACAGAGGGAGAGAGGACGGGGGCAGAGAGAGGAGAGAAGAGAGAGGGAGAGAGGGGGCTGGAGAGATGGCTCAGTGGTTAAGAGCACTGACTGATCTTCCAAAGGTCCTGAGTTCAATTCCCAGAAACCACGTGAATTGAGTTCACAACCATCTGTAGCGGGATCTGATGCCCTCTTTTGGTGTGTCTGAAGACAGCTACAGTGTACTCAAATAAATGAAGTAAATAATTCTTTTTTTAAAAAAGAGGAAGAAAGGAGAGAGAGGGAGAGAAAGAAGGAATGAAGAAAGTAGAAATATTCTTTAAATACTTTGCTTCTTAGTAAGGGGGACCAGATCCTTCACATCTTTGTTACACGTTATTTGGTGTGTGTGTGTGTGTGTGTGTGTGTGTGTGAATGTGCCTTCACTCCTCAGCCATCTCTCTGACCCAGCAGAATTAAACAACAACAGATTTATTATATCAAGAGAAAGAGAGGCGGGGGAGGAGGCGGAGGGCAGCGGAGGTTGTGTGGTGCTGGTTGTCTCCTTGGCGTGGATCTAGGATCTAGAGCCTGAACTCAGATCTCTGGGGTGCCCGGGGTGCACATTTATCTGCTACGCCATCTTGCTTCATTTTTTAAAAAGGAACTCAAAACTAAATGTTAAACATTCAGATAGAAATATAGGTAAGGGCTGGAGAGATGGCTCAGTGGTGGCTCACAACCATCTGTAATGGGACCATGGTGCCTTCTTCTGGTATCTGAAGATGACTATACTGTAATTCCTATGCAGAAAATAAATAATTCTTTTTTCTTTCTTTCTTTCTTTCTTTTTTTTTTTTTTTTTTTTTTGGTGGTGTTGTTTTTTGGACAGGGTTTCTCTGTGTAGTCCTGGCTGTCCTGGAACTCACTCTGTAGACCAGGCTGGCCTCGAACTCAGAAATCTGCCTGCCTCTGCCTCCCAAGTGCTGGGATTAAAGGTGTGCGGCACCACCACCCACTAAATAATTCTTTAAAAAGAAAAAGAAAAGAAATATATGGAAATAAACCTTACTAGGCCAAGCAAGTTTCGTGATAATAACTTTAATCCCAGTGCTTGGGAAACAGAGGCAGGAGGATCTCCAGGAGTTCCAGGCCAGCCAGGGCTACGTAGTGAGACCCTGTTTCAAAACAAAAACCCCAAATAAAACAAACCCCCTTGCTGGGTTAACTGAGGAAAGAAGTCCTTTCACCTCCTCCCTGTACCATATTCTAACTGTGGGAAAAGGAAGGAGTGCCCTTGGGGAGAACGGAAATACTTACAATTAAAACAAGGTATCAGGTAGCACTTACAACCTAAGGTATAGCATCATTCTGTACGTACCCGAGTGTTTTGAAAAGGTCGGATTTTTTGCTGTCTTCAATTAATAGCTCCAAGACCGGCCGTTGAAGTTTGGTAAACTCGGGTATCTTCTTAAAGCTGGGGACCGAGGGCATGGGCTGGCTGAGAGTCAGTTTAAATGCCTTTTCAAGCTAAAAAACAAAACCAGCAACAACGAAAACAAGTTTAGAGACATGGGGGGAAAGGAGGCACCGTATCATTCCTCAATCTGAAGTGTAAAAAGGAGAATCAAGAAGAGAAAAGGTGAGCCGGGTGTGGTGGTGCACGCCTGTAATCCCAGCACTTGGGAGGTAGAGGCAGGCGGATTTCTGAGTTTGAGGCCAGAGTCCTCCTCTACTCTGTAGACTCTGGTCTACAGAGTGAGTTCCAGGACAGCCGAGGCTACACAGAGAAACCCTGTCTCGAAAAACCGAGAGAGAGAGAGAGAGAGAGAGAGAGAGAGAGAGAGAGAAAGGCAGAAGTTTTAGGAAGTTCTGCTTTGGACCCAGACAATAGCAGGAGTCACACACCCCCAACCCCTTATTCCTTCTGGAGGTTGAGGAACCTGAGACAGGATGGCCTGAAATTGGCTGGGAACATAGCTCGGCCTGGCCTTGAACTTGCTGTCTGTCCCCTTCCCCACAGGAACGCTCGGAGCCTTCTCCCTTTCCCACCCCTTTTTTACGGCTTGAGACTCCACCACTTCTACTCCACCCTCCTGACACTGCGTCCTTTAATACAGTTCCTCATGTTGTGCTGACCCCCAACCGTAAAACTATGTTTGTTGCTACTTTATAACTGTAATCTTGCCACTCTTATGAACTGTAATTTAAACTATCTGTATCCCGGTGGTCTCAGGCGACCCCTGTGAAAAAGGTCATTGGATGCCAGTAAGGGGCCTCAGCCCACAGGCCGAGAGCCACTACTTTAGAGCCTGAGTTGCCTCTGAAATGTCTGGGACACTGCTCTTCTTGCTGTTAGGTAGATAGCTCGGGACTCTTCTTCCTGTTAGATGGCTTGTGTTCCCGACACCCTGTCTTGCTTACTTCATCTATAAAGGCCACGTTTATTAGATCAAAAATTGGAGGGTTTAGCCGGGCGTGGTGGCACACTCCTGTAATCCCAGCACTTGGGAGGCAGAGGCAGGCGGATTTCTGAGTTCGAGGCCAGTCTGGTCTACAGAGTGAGTTCCAGGACAGCTGGAACTACACAGAGAAACCCTGTCTCAAAAAACAAAAAAACAAAACAAAAAAAAAAAAAAAAAGAAGAAGGTTTTATTTGTTTTACAGAGAGCTATGATATTTAAAATATAATTGTTTTGAAAATTTCTAAATCTTTTACTTTAATCTGGTAATAATCAGAAATCTGTTCTATTCAAAGAAACAAGAAAGTCTTGGAAATTAATATTTTTTTGAGACAGGTCTTATATACCTGGTCAACCTGGAACTCATTCTGTATGTAGCCCAGGCTTGCCTCTATTAATAAATGTTAGTTAGCTGGGCAGTGGTGGTGCATACCCTTGATCCCAGTACTTGGGGGGCAGAGGCAGGCAGATCTCTGTAAATCTGAGGACAGCCTGCGCTATATACAGTGAGTTCCAGGACAGCCAAGACTACACAAAGAAACACTGTCTCAAAAAAAAAAAAAAAAGTTAAAGAAAAAAAGGATATATGGATAATAGAATGTTTCTAGAATTCCAGCGTGTGGTATTTAGTATTAGAACTGGGCTGGTGTAGAGATGAACGCCTTTAAATCCAGCACTTGGGAGGCAGGAGTTGGAGCCAGCCTAGTCTGCATAGAAACTCCAAGCTAGCCAGCCCAAAAACAACAAAAAAGTATTTGTAAGGAACATATCTTAAAAACCATTTAGTGAATTGGAAATAATGCGATGCCTGACGGAGCCCGGCCTCAGAAGCAGGATTCCACCGTCCACCCCTCCCCCACCACTCCCGCTCCTGTGGACAGCAGCTTTGTTCTCGAGGTACAGAACTCACCCAGAGGCAATCTGGTGCGCTAGCTCTGGGTCCTGAGAGCCCAATGAAGTGATACAAAAGCGGGAACTTTGGGAACCGGTTCTGGGATCTCACAGCGGTGCTCCCGAGACAGAGCGTTGTTGCTACCCATGAGTAAGAGACTTGAGACTGTGCGTGGCCTCTGTGACCGTGGGACTTCCGGCGTGGTCGCTGGCCACACACACATACTCGCCTGGCAGTGCCTGCTACGCTCCCAAAGACCTCTCGGACCTCCATCAGTGCCATCTTCCCGGCCTGCCTCAGCGGAAGGACTTCCCAGAGGACATGGTGGAGCTCAGGAGCATCCTCACCGGAGAAGATTCCCCAGTGGAACCCTGCAGCAGCGTTTCTGCCCAAAGAACTGGCCTCCCACTTGGTGACCTGTCTGCTTAACTTCTATATTAGCATGACACTATCAGGATGGCTCGTGTGAATAAACCGACCTTATTCGAAAGACAGATCTTGAGTGGACATCCTAACTGCCGAGGCTGCTCCCATAGGCCGCGCTCTTCAGTGTTCTCACTACTGCAGCCTTTAGGGCTGCAGAGGCGGCCCTGTGCCTAAGATCAAGCATCGTCCAGTGAAGTACTCTACTCCAGTTCTGAAGCTTTTTTTTTTTTTGGTTTTTCGAGACAGGGTTTCTCTGTGTAGCCCTGGCTGTCCTGGAACTCACTCTGTAGCCTAGGCTGGCCTTGAACTCAGAAATTGGCCTGCCTCTGTCTCCCAAGTGCTGGAATTACAGGTGTGCACCACCACTGCCCAGCTTGCTCTGAAACCTTTTAAAAGGCCATCGCCACTTTCAAAAGCATTCTGGCACTATCTCAGAAGGGACTCCAGAGGTCGGTGTCAGAATTTACCAGGATCTCTGTATGGTATAAGCAACTTAAATAACCTCTTAGCTCCTTGTAAACTCATGGTTTAAAACTGGCCTCTTAATGTTCTGAGGAAAGAGTAACCGGGCATAATCAGTCAGGAGCCATCCTTTCTATGTGGCTCATACTTGTAATTCCAGCATTTGGGAAACTGAGGCAGAAATATTGGCTGGAGTTCAAAGTCAGCCTACTCTTAAAATACAGCACCAGAACCAAAGCGCAGTGACTGGAGGGGCTGTCAGCTGACTAGGAAGGAAACAGTTACTCTGGTCTGAAGCCTCTCTTGTGGGAAAGTTGTCATCTGGTAGGTGTCTTGATGAGGTAGATCCAACAGCACCCACTAAAAACAGGTCTACCAGAATATGTGAATGTGACCTTACCTGGGAAAAGAGTTTGCAGGTGTGATTAAGATTCTTAAAATGAGAGCATTATGGACTACTTAGGTGTGTAATGAATTCATTGCCATCTCAGAGTCAGAAGAGAAGACAGAAGACACGTTGGCCGTCTGAAGGCAGGGACTGGGGTTACAAGGCTACAGGCTAAGGATTATCAATCGAGGAACAGATCTCTCCTTGGGGCCTCCAGAAACAGTGAACCCTGAGATGCTTTGATTTCATAAACTTCTTGACTCTAGAAAATGGGAAGGTATTTTCTTCTTGTTGGCAGTGGTAGAGGATTCTTTTAATAGTTGTCAGTACTTGAGTGGGCAGATATTCAAGATGGGGATTTTACACTATAGCCTAGGCTACCCTGGAATTATCCATGTAGTCCAGGTTTGCCTCAAATGGTAAGGCTTTTGCCTCAGCCTCTAAAGTGCTAGGATTTCAGGTGTGAGCCATTACACCCAGCTATTTCTATTGTAGATTGCTGGTACAATCTGTTTAACAGATTGTTAAATATGTTTCTGTTATAACAGCCTCAGGAAACGCATACATATGGTCTAGTCAGGCAGATATTATTGTGAAACTTTTTTTTTTGAACTATGCATAATAAAGTACTCCTTTAATACTAGCACTTGGGAGGCAGAGACAGGTATTTCTGTGAGTTCAAAGCCAGCCTGGTCTGTATAGTAGGTTTCAGAATGGCCAGGGCTACATAGTAGAAAGATCAAGTCTCTAGTAAAAGAACAAAAACCAAAAAACAAAAAAAAACATAGACCCTTGTTTGTCTTGCAGCCCCGGGGGGGTGGGGGGGGAAGGCGTGGGAGCGTCTACCTGGCCGAAGACCTGCGTCATAGACTGTAGGCAGTGTTTTCGTCTCTGATCCAACTGCTTCTGCTTGTATGTCCAGACCTGCATCACCTTCTTCTGGTACTGATCGACTCTGTCCAGCATGATGTACAGCTTCTGCGTCTCATACCCCTTCCCAGTATTTTGGATGGTTTTCACTCGTTTGGTTAGGTGGTTTCTTGAAAAAACAATTCAAGAATTAGATCCTAACATTTCTCAAACTCAATTTATCACACCTGACTTTGCTTCTTTCCATTCCTATATCATTCTGAGTTAGTAGGAGGTATGACAGGGTGGGAGACTTGTTTAGTGAGACCTTTGTCTAATTCCCTGTAAGTATACATTTTTATACCCAGTGGTAGTGGCTTTAATCCCAACACTCATAGACAGGCAGGCAGATCTCTGTATGAGGCCAACCTGGTCTAGAGAGTTAGTTCCAGGACAGCCAGGGCTACACAGACAAACCCTGTCTTAAAAACCAACCGACCAACCAAAAACCAACCAAACAACAAACCAAAGAAAGAATAAGTTTCTAATAATCTATATTGCTTTCAAATTTACATGAATTTCTGAAGTGTGTGTGTGTGTGTGTGTGTGTGTGTGTGTGTTGCAATTAGTTTTGTTTTTTGTAATCCTACCCTTCAGCCAGGCGGTGGTGGCGCATACCTGTAATGCCAGCACTCTGGGAGGCAGAGGCAGGCGGATTTCTGAGTTCGAGGCCAGCCTGGTCTACAGAGTGATTTCCAGGACAGCCAGGGCTATACAGAGAAACCCTGTCTCCAAAACAAACAAACAAACAAACAAACAAACAAATCCTACCCTCCAGGTAGCTGAGGTAAAGGAGTATTCTAACTTAAGGCCAGACTGGGCTACATACTAAGTAAGTTCTAGGCCAGCCTGGGCTTGAAGTAAGACTTTGACCAAAAAATAAAACAAAACAAAATAGCAACAAAAAACAAAACACACACATACAAAACAAAAACAAGAGGAAAAATTATTCTGAGTTTGAGGCTAGCCTGGTCTACAGAGTGAATCTCGAAATCAACAACAACAACAAACAAAAAGAAAGAAGAAGAAAAATTGTATTTGGCACCTTCTTTTTTTGTTTGTTTGTTTTGGCTAGAACTCACTCTGTAGACCAGGCTGGCCTTGAACTCAGAAATCCACCTGCCTCTGCCTCCCAGGTGCTGGAATTAAAAGCATGCGCCACCACTGCCCGGCTTGTTTGGCACCTTCTTATAAAGCCTTTTTAAATTGTTGTTTTACTTTTATTAGGAAGCCACAGACCAAACGTGGAGGTCAGAGGTCAGCCTGCAGGGTCAGTTCTCCCCTCCTTCCTGGGCATCTCAAGGGCTAAACTCGGTCAGCAGAGGTTTACGGCTGCGGCAGCCTGGAGCTTCCTTGCCCTTTTCTTTTGTTGTTGTTGTTTTGCATTTTGTTTGTTTTATTTTGTTTGAGACAGGCTTTGCAATGGGTTGAATAGGTATTTGAATTCCTGGCCCAAAAGGGGTAGCACTCTTAGGAGGTGTTTCCTCTGCTCAAGCTCCACCCAGTGTAGCATTCCTGTCTTCTACGCCAAGGCGCCAAGGCGTAGATTCTTAGCTACTCCAGCACCTGGGCTGCCTGCATGCCGCCATGCTTCCCGCCATGATGAGAATGGACTGGACCTCTGCAGCTGTAAGCCAGCCCCGATTACGTGTTGTTCTTTATAAGAGTTGTCTTGGTCAGGGTGTCTCTTCCCTGTAATTGAGGCAGGGTTTCTCCATGTATCCCTGGCTGTCCTGGAACTCACTCTGCACACCAGGCTGGCCTTGAACTCAGATCTTCCTAAGTGAGCTTTGTGCAAAATATTCATACTACTCTGTTAATTTACTAACCTGGGCTATGAATGCTTTGAAGTCATCGGTTTGTCAGGTTCATGTGTGTTTGCTGAGTGGGCTCAAGACAGCATGTCAGGTAACTTAGGCCGGCCTTGAAAGCACTCTGTTGCTGAAAATTACCTTGAACTCCTGATGCCCTCACCTTCACCTCACAACTGCGTTAAATAGTCTCACATGCCTAGAAAAAAAGTTATCATGGGACTGTGGACAGGTGACCATCCTTGTTACTCAGGTACAGCCCGGTGAAGAAAGCTGCCTTGGGAGGCAGATGGTCACTGCTTTCCGCAGCATCTGGTGAGATGTTTCCGGACTAGGGGTTGAACCCAGGATCTCACTTGTGCTCAGTGTCTTGGTCACTGTTCTATTGCTATGAAGAGAGAGACACCATGACCAAGGCAGCTCTTATAAAATAAAGCGTTTTTCTAACTGGGTGCTGGCTTACAGTTGCCGAGGGTCACGCTTGCGGCGACCATCCTGGCAGTCAGCAGACAGCGTGGTGCCGGCTGCGCTGGGAGCTTCACATCCTGACTCCCGATCTGAAGCAGACAGAGAGGAAGCAACTGGGCCGGGCATGGGCTTTTGAAACCTCAAAGTCCACTTCCAAGGGCACACCTCTTCCAGCAAGGCCACACCCCGGAAACTTTCCCACCGCTCCTCAAACTCCCTGGCGACCAAGCATTCAGATGTATGAGCTCTGGGGGCTGCTCTCTCCAACCGCCACACTAGGCAAGCGCTCTTCTGTGGAACTATATCCCTGACAATTAAAACCTCTTACTTGGGGCTGGAGAGACCGCTCGGCGGTTAGGAGCACTGACTGCTCTTCTAGAGGTCCTGAGTTCAATTCCCAGCAAACGAATGGTGGCTCACAGCCATCTGACAGCCATCTGTAATGGGATCTGATGCCCTCTTCTGGTGTATCTGAAGACAGTGACAGTGTACTCACATATATAAATTAAATAGATAAAAACATTTTATTTTATATATATACATGTTTTGTCTGTCTGTCTGTATGTATGCCCACTGTGTGCATACCTGTTGTCCCCAGAGACCAGAAGAGGGTACTGGAATTATAGAAGGTGGTAAGCCACTGAGTCAATGCTGGGAACTGAACCCAGGACCTCACACATGACCTAGGGATGGAACCCAGGACCTCACACATGAGGATGCTGCACACGTGTTCTACCTCTGAGCTGCGGCTCAGACCGTCATCACTATTTTCACACAGTTCTGCGGTACTACCAAGCAGTCCATTCGTAAGACACACAAACTGGATGTTTAAAAATTAGAAAACGGTTGGGGCTGGAGAGATGGCTCCATGGTTTAGAGCACCTGCTGCTCTTGCAGAAGACCTGCGTTCAAGTTCCAGCACCTGTATGGTGGCTCACAACTGCCTATAATCCCAGTTCCAGGGGATCCAGTGTCTACTTCTGGCATCCATGGGTACCAAGTACACTCATGGTACACAAACATATGTGTAGGCATGTACAGGGATTTTAATCCAGCAACGTGGCTGCTCTGGATTCCAGCTAAGGGCTGGAACACACACACACACACACACACACACACACACACACACTCTTAGCACACACCTTTAATCCCAAGCGATCCCTCCTAGAAGGGAGCCCCCATGTTGAACTCACGGTGAGTGCCAGGCAGAGTGATGAATCAGAAACAGATTGGACAGAACAGAATAGGCCAACTGTCACGAGAACACCGAGAAAAGAGCGGCTACTTAAGAGAGTGCAGAGAGAAAAGGAGAGAAGGCAGTTTTATAGGGGCAATTGTACAGAGAGAGATTGGAAAGAGAGCAAGCTAGACACAGGGGAAGATAGAACAAGTCAGAGAATGAGAAGGAGGCTGACGATTAGAATATGTTGCCAAAGTTAGTACAAGCCCAAGCAAAGCAGGTGAGGGAAGCCAGATTGAATCAGTCAGCTTGGGCAGGAGTCTGAGTCAGAACAGCTAAGTTAACCTAACCATCAAGAACAAGAAAGGAAGCCAGGCCGTAGTGGCCGCACATCTTTAATCCCAGCACTTGGGAGGCAGAGGCAGGAGGATTTCTGAGTTCAAGGCCAGCCTGGTCTACAGAGTGAGTTCCAGGACAGCCAGAGCTATACAGAGAAACCCTGTCTCTAAAAAACCAAATCCAAAAACCCAAAAAACAAGCAAGCAAGCAAGCAAACAAACAAACAAACAAAAGAACAAGAAAGGGTAAGCTTATTCAGCAGCAAGTGTCAGGCTGAAAATATTCTAGGCCTAGATGATAAGCTTCCAGGACTAGGCCTAGGTTAGCAGACGGAAGTAGTGTGCCTCCCAGATGACAGTTGCATCAGGTGAATAAAAGGCACTTTTACATAGGCAAAACATTTATCATACTCATAAATAAATAAGTAAATAAATAAAGCCAGTAAGAAACATCCCTCCTAAGCCGGGCGTGGTGGTGCACGCCTGTAATCCCAGCACTTGGGAGGCAGAGGCAGGTGGATTTCTGAGTTCGAGGCCAGCCTGGTCTACAGAGTGAGTTCCAGGACAGCCAGGACCACACAAAGAAACCCTGTCTCGAAAAACCAAAAAAAAAAAAAAAAAAAAAAAAAAAAAGAAACATCCCTCCTTGGCCTCTGCATCAGCTCCTGCTTCCTGACCTGCTTGAGTTCCAGTCCCGACTTCCTTTGGTGATGAACAGCGATGTGGAAGTGTAAGCTGAATAAACCCTTTCCTCCCCAACTTGCTTCTTGGTCATGATGATTGTGCAGGAATAGAAACCCTAACTAAGACAAGCACTTAACCTCTGTCTTAGCTACTTAGGAAGTTAGATGCAAGTCTGGCGACTTAGTAAGACCCTGTTTCAAAACAGTAAAGGGGGGGGGGTGCTGGAGAGGTGGCTCGGTGGCTGAGAGGCCTCTCCCAGAAGACCAGCATCCGCATGCAAGCTTACAACCGTCACCAACTCCAGTTCCAGAGGATCTGGAGCTCTCTTCTCACCTCTGGGCATCTGGTGCACACACCGGACACACACATAGCACAAGGGTGTAAATGCAAGCAGGACAGACACACTCAGGAACAAATGCTGAAGGAAGGGAAGGGCGGGGCTGTCGGTACAATGTAGACAACAGCAGCTCAGTGTCAGAAGACCCTGGGTTCCAGCCCTGTCCTACCAAAACGGAACAGGAAGCATTGTAAAAACCTACTTGGCCTTGATGGAGAATTGTCACGTTTAAATTTTCTCCATTGGTATGGGTACATATTAAACATGTAAGGTCTTATCTATCCTTACATGGTTTGGTTACAGAAACTATATAAAGTATTCTGTAAATATTGGGAGGTGAGAGGGCTAGCTGGGCATGGTGTCTGTTATCCCAGCACTCAGGAGACCAAGACAGGAGGGTCACCATGAACTTAAAGCCAGCAAGGAGTACACAGTGAGAATATGCTGTGGTGGGTCTCACGAGATACTTCCTCAATAACAAAAACAACAAAAGACCTGGGCTTCATAGTAGATGTACATCTGAGTTCCCTCAGTGAAGGGAAAGGTAGATTATTTTACAAGTAGTGACCAAGTACCTAGGCAGGAAAGAAACAACTGAGAGCTATATCTAAGAGAGAGGAGTGAACCAAAGACTGTGTATAAGGCCAACAAATTGAGAAAGATGTTTTGTTTTGAGACAAAGTCTGGCTGGCCTGGAACTCACTATATAGACCAGGCTGGCTCCCAATTCACAGAGACCTACTTGATTCTGCTTCCCAAGTGCTGGGATTAAGGGTGTGTACCACCGCCCCAGCCTCCTACCTTGCTTACTGTTTATCACATATCTATTTATAGACAAGAGTCTCATGTAGTCCAGAATGATGGCGAACTCACTAAATAGCTGACAAGTGCCCTTACACTCCTGATCTTCCTGCATCTACCTCTATAGTGGTTGCACTTGCAGGTGTACACCACCACATCCCTCCATGGCCTCTGCATCAGCTCCCGCTTCCTGACCTTCTTGAGCTCTGACATTACAGGAAAAAAAATCACAGCCGGGGCAGGAGAGGGCTCAGTGGGTAGGAGTGCCGATTGCTCTTCCGAAGGTCATGAGTTCAAATCCCAGCACCCACATGGTGGCTCACAACCATCCATAAAAAGAGATCCAAATCCCTCTTCTGGTATCTGAAGACAGCTACAGTGTACTTATATATAATAAATAAATCAGTCGGGCGGTGGTGGCCCACGCCTTTAATCCCAGCACTTGGGAGGCAGAGGCAGGCAGATTTCTGAGTTCGAGGCCAGCCTGGTCTACAGAGTTCCAGGACAGTCAGGGCTACACAGAGAAACCCTGTCTCAAAAAAAACCAAAAATAAATAAATCTTTAAAAAAATTACAGCCAACGACAAAGTTGTCATGGTCCCACCTTGATTTTAACTTGCCTTCTCACTCTTCTAAAATTATGAAGATCCAAGTCCGGTGACCCCTGTCTATAATCCTACTCATCTGGAGGCAAGGCAGGAAGGTTGAGAGTTAGGGACCAGCCTGGGCTACCTGGTAAGTTTCAGGTGAGTGTCAGTGTCAGAGTGAGCCTTATCTCAAAAACACAAATGGATAAAAAGATTCATGAAGCTAGGAGTAGCTACGCATTGCGTTCCGGTATTGGTGGATAGAAAAAGGTGGCTCCCTGTCAGCCTCACAGAAAGGCTGAGAGAGATGCAGCCTCAAGGGAGCAAGAGGAAGACACCTGGCCTCCTCCTCTGCCCTCTATTCTCTTTTCTTTCTTTCTTTTTCTTTTTTTCTCTTTCTTTCTTTCTTTCTTTCTTTCTTTTTTTTTTTTTTTTGGTTTTTCGAGACAGGGTTTCTCTGTGTAGTCCTGGCTGTCCTGGTACTCAACTCTGTAGACCAGGCTGGCCTCGAACTCAGAAATCCACCTGCCTCTGCCTCCCAAGTGCTGGGATTACAGGCGTGCGCCACCACACCCAGCTCCTTTCTTTCTTTTCTTTTCTTTTCTTTCTTTCTTTCTTTCTTTCTCTTTCTTCCTTCCTTCCTTCCTTTTTCTTTTTTCTCTTCCTTCCTTCCTTCCTTCCTTCCTTCCTTCCTTCCTTCCTTCCTTCCTTTCTTTCTTTCTTTCTTTCTTTTTTGTTTTGTTTTTTGAGACAGGGTTTCTCTGGGTGGTCCTGGCTGTCCTGGAACTAACTTTGTAGAGTAGGCTGGCCTTGAACTCAGAAATCCGCCTGCCTCTGCCTCCCAAATGCTGGGATTACAGGTGTGCGACACCACGCCCAGCTTGCCCTCTACTTTCTGAGGACAACACACGCATGCTCACACACGTCCTTCTAATCCCTGAGTGCTCTACATACACACCCCTCCTGCCTTCAGCTCCCAAGCAGAATTACAAGCATGTACCACCTCAGCTGACTTCCTTTTGTGGTCTTAAACCCCCTTCCTGCAGACCCTTCATACGAGCGTGTTGCCACATATGATCTGGGGCTGGAGAGATGGCTCAGTGATTAAGCAGTGGCTGGTCTTCCAGAGGACCTGGACCTTACTCCCAGCACTCCCACCATAGCTCACGACTTATGTAATCCCATTCTCAGGACATCCAATAGCCTCTGTGAGCACAGGTCACACATAGCCCAGATACACATGCAAACAAAATACCCATACACATAAAATAAAAGAATAGAGCATGCGTCTGATGAACAGGAAAACTCTAGACATAGAAGGAAGGTGTTTGACATCAGCACTATTCAAGTAAACTATGTATACTTATTATATTTACCTGGCGAGCTGGATCAGCCTATAGGCAACATACTTGCGGGACAGATACCCCAGCCGAACTGTATCTATATGAAGTAATTCGATTATGAGATTCTTGGCAATTGTGAGATACTGTGCAGGGAGTCCAGAAGTTTGTGCAGCCTGATTCAATGTGGCCAGGTTCTTCCTCTGAGCCTCCACATCAACCACATATCTGTCTTCAGGGTACTGATCAGGGAAAGGGGGCACTGTCATCTTGGCTTCTCTGGTACCAGAAACGAGGAATGGTGTCCAGGGCTTGTCTATTGGAGGGAACCATGGTTTCTGACCCTTTTCAGAAATTGAGATCTGTGGTGTTTGGGGGCGTTGAGTTGTAAGAGATGGTAGTGGTATTCCCGGCTTCTCTCTGGAAAGAGCTTTCTCAGCCATGAGAGGAGACCGTGACCTCGGTATCCTGGAGCTGGTGACATGAGACTGAAATATTCCAAATGGCTGCATGCCAAAAGAATCTTGGAGTACTGGAGTTTGTCCTGTAGTGCCAGAAATCATAGGTCTTTGGGTCTTCTCAATAGGGAAAGGAGCCTGGGCAGCCCCGAGACTCAGAGCAGCACCTGGGAGGGCTCTTGTTGATTTGGGTTTTGGAGGTTTGGCTGAAGAGGGGGAAATTCTCTGAGTTCTTCCAGGGGTTGGGGGGGCCTCTGCTGTGGAGGGATGCAATGGGGTGGGAGAGATTGTTGGTATGAAGGCTTGCTCGGGACCGATCCATGATGGGCCTTGCTGTTCAGGGGTAAAGAAGGGAGCTTGCTCATGGACGGCAGGAGGCTGGAAGGGGGAGGTCCTAGAAATCAGGAGCTCCCTGTGGGCAGCAGAGACTCCGGAAACAAGTCCTGGTACCTCTCCAGAGGTGGGTGGAACTCTGGGTGCAGGAGGTGTTCTGGGGGGCAGGAGGGTGTCTGATATTAGAGGGGGCCAAGTGTCTCTAGGTTTGAAGAAATGCCTAGGACCAAGGGGTGGCCCTGGAGTAGGAGGAGCCCCAGGAGCTAGGAGCTGTCCGAGGGAAGGAGGGATTTCTGGGGCTAGGGGCTGTGCAGGAATGCCCTGGGCCCTGTCTGCGAGAGTCTGTCTGTAGGTAGGAGACATCCGTGGCTTCTGAGAGTCCGGACGAATACTCATTCCTAGGCTTGTTGTAGGGGGAAATGGGGCTTGGGTAGGAGAACGTGGCTTCTGAGAGTCCGGACGAATACTCATTCCTAGGCTTGTTGTAGGGGGAAATGGAGCTTGGGTAGGAGAACGTGGCTTCTGAGAGTCCGGATGAATACTCATTCCTAGGCTTGTTGTAGGGGGAAATGGGGCTTGGGTAGGAGAACGTGGCTTCTGAGAGTCCGGAAGAATACTCATTCCTAGGCTTGTTGTAGGGGGAAATGGGGCTTGGGTAGGAGAACGTGGCTTCTGAGAGTCCGGAAGAATGCTCATTCCTAGGCTTGTTGTAGGGGGAAATGGGGCTTGGGTAGAACGTGGCTTCTGAGAGTCCGGAAGAATACTCATTCCTAGGCTTGTTGTAGAGGGAAATGGGGCTTGGGTAGGAGAACGTGGCTTCTGAGAGTCCGGATGAATGCTCATTCCTAGGCTTGTTGTAGAGGGAAATGGGGCTTGGGTAGGAGAACGTGGCTTCTGAGAGTCCGGACGAATGCTCATTCCTAGGCTTGTTGTAGAGGGAAATGGGGCTTGGGTAGGAGAACGTGGCTTCTGAGAGTCCGGAAGAATACTCATTCCTAGGCTTGTTGTAGAGAGAAATGGGGCTTGGGTAGGAGAACGTGGCTTCTGAGAGTCCGGAAGAATACTCATTCCTAGGCTTGTTGTAGGGGGAAATGGGGCTTGGGTAGGAGAACGTGGCTTCTGAGAGTCCGGAAGAATACTCATTCCTAGGCTTGTTGTAGGGGGAAATGGGGCTTGGGTAGGAGAAGGTCTTAATGCCTGCAACGGGATAGAAGCAGGGTGAAAATCCTTCGATCTTTGAGGCAGTCTCTCAGTGGAAGGAACCAATGTGGCAGGCGTTTCCAAAGTAAAAGGACCATGAAGTGCCTGAGCTGGCTGACGGGCAGCAATCTCCAGGGCTTGTGGTTGCTTCGTGGGAACTATGTCTGCTGCCTCTTGAGCCTTTTCTGGTGTGACTGAAATCTCCCATCGCCAAGCCAGTTCTTCAGTGAGAGCATCTTCTAATGCTGCCACCTGCTCAGAGGTGAGGGTGACAGCTGCTGCCCGAGTTTGTTCATAGGTGAAAGTGATACCCAAGTTCTGGGCTTTCTCCAGAGTGATGGCGAACAGGAGTGTCCGTGTGAGCTCGGGAGCAAAGCGTTCCCGCAGCGGCAGGGCCTGCTTGGATGTGAGCCAAGGCTGTCTGGCCTCCACAGGTTTCACTGCCTGGGTCTGCTTGAGAGTGAGGGGAAAGGCTCCCAGTTTCGTGTCCTGTCTCTTTGAAAGTAGAACTCCAACTGCCTGGGTCTGCTTGGGAGTGATGGGAGAGATTCCCAATTCCTGTCTCTTTGAAAGCAGAACTTCAACTGCCTGGGTCTGCTTGGGAGTGAGGGGAGAGGTTCCCAATTCTGTCTCCTGTCTCTTTGAAGGAGGGGCTCCAGCTACCTGGGATGGCTTGGGAGTGAAGGGAGAGGTTCCCAATTCTGTCTCCTCTCTCTTTGAAGGAGGGGCTCCAGCTACCTGGGATGGCTTGGGAGTGAAGGGAGAGGTTCCCAATTCTGTCTCCTCTCTCTTTGAAGGAGGGGCTCCAGCTACCTGGGACGGCTTGGGAGTGAGGGGAGAGGTTCCCAATTCTGTCTCCTGTCTCTTTGAAGGAGGGGCTCCAGCTACCTGGGATGGCTTGGGAGTGAGGGGAGAGGTTCCCAATTCTGTCTCCTGTCTCTTTGAAGGAGGGGCTCCAGCTACCTGGGATGGCTTGGGAGTGAGGGGAAAGATTCCCAATTCTGTCTCCTGTCTCTTTGAAGGTGGGGCTCCAGCTACCTGGGATGGCTTGGGAGTGAGAGGAGAGATTCCCAATTCTGTCTCCTGTCTCTTTGAAGGAGGGGCTCCAGCTACCTGGGATGGCTTGGGAGTGAGGGGAGAGATTCCCAATTCTGTCTCCTGTCTCTTTGAAGGTGGGGCTCCAGCTACCTGGGATGGCTTGGGAGTGAGGGGAGAGATTCCCAATTCTGTCTCCTGTCTCTTTGAAGGTGGGGCTCCAGCTACCTGGGACAGCTTGGGAAAGAGAGGAGAGATTCCCAATTCTGGTTCCTGTCTCTTTGAAGGTGGGGCTCCAGCTACCTGAGATGGCTTGGGAGAGAGGGAAAAGATTCCCAATTCTGGCTCCTGTCTTTTTGACGGAGGGACTCCAGCTGCCCAGGGAGTCTTGGGAGAGAGGGGATAGATTCCCAATTCTGTCTCCTGTCTTTTTGAAAGTAGAACTCCAACTGCCTGGGTCTGCTTGGGAGTGAGGGGAGAGATTCCCACTTCTGTCTCCTGTCTCATTGAAGGTGGAGCTCCAGCTGCCTGGGCCAGTTGAGTAATTAGTGGAATTTCAACTGTCTGGGTCTGTTTAGAAGCAACAGCTGGTTTTGGCATTTGGATAGACTCAGAGATAAGTCTTTGGCTTCTCTGGGCTTCAAGTTGCCTCTTAGAAAGACGGCTCCTCAGTGCTTCTGCTTGTTTATAGGTTAATGGAACATCCAACTTCTGGAATCTCTTAGGAGAAAGAATACCTTGTGCCTGGGCCTGCTCAGGAGTGAGAGTGAGTCCCAGGGCCTGGGCCTGTTCAGGGGTGAGAATGATTCTGTGTGCCTGGGCCTGTTCACGGGTCAGAGTGATCCCCAGAGCCCGGGCCTGCTCAGGGGTCAGACTGGTCCTCCGTGCCTTGGCCTGCTCAGGGGTGAAAATGATCCCCAGGGCCTGAGCCTGCTCAGGGGTCAAACTAATCTTCATTACCTTAGCTTGATTAGCAGTGAAAGTGATTCCCAGCTTCCGGGCCTGCCTTGCGGTGAGATAAATCCCTAAGGACTGGGTCTCCTTAGGGGGGAAACTGATACTCAAGGCTTGAACCTGCTCAGGAGTCAGATTTAAACTTCTTTCCTCAGACGTGGGGCTGGGGATGACTCTCAAGGCTTCAGTCTGCTTAGGGATAGCAGCTATTCCCAGGTCCTGGGCCTGCTCAAGGGTGAGAGTTATCCCCAGGTCCTCAGCTTGCTGAGGTGTCAGACTGATCTTCTGGGCCTTGGCCTGTTCAACTGTGAGAGCGATCCCCAGGGAGTGAGCCTGCTCAGGGGTCAGACTGATCCCCTGTGTCTTAGCCTGCTCAGGGCTGAGATTGACTCCCAGAGCCTGGGCCTGCTGAGGGGTGAGGTAAATCTTCTGTACCTGAGCCTGCTGAGGGGTGAGAGTGAGCCCCAGAGCTTGGGCCTGCAGGGCACTAAAACAGATCTCCTGTTCTTTGGGAATGAGAGAAAGCCCTAGGTCCTGGGCCTGCTCAGGGGTGAGAGTGAGCCCCAGGTCCTGGGCCTGCTGAGGGGTCAGATTAATTTTCTGTGCCCTGGCCTGCTCAACTGTGAGAGCGATCCCCAGGGAGTGGGCCTGCTCAGGGGTCAGAGTGATCTTCAGTTCATTGGCCTGCTCAGGGCTTAGAGCGATGCCCAGAGCCTGGGCCTGCTGAGGGGTGAGGTAAATCTTTTGTACCTGAGCCTGCTGAGGGGTGAGAGTGAGCCCCAGAGCTTGGGCCTGCAGGGGACTAAAACAGATCTCCTGTTCTTTGGGAATGAGAGAAAACCCTAGGTCCTGGGCCTGCTCAGGGGTGAGAGTGAGCCCCAGGTCCTGGGCCTGCTGAGGAGTCAGATCAATTTTCTGTGCGTTGGCCTGCTCAACTGTGAGAGCGATCCCCAGGGAGTGGGCCTGCTCCGGGGTCAGAGTGATGGCCAGTGTCTTGGCCTGCTCAGGGCTGAGAGTGACATCTAGAGCCTGGGCCTGCTGAGGGGTGAGGTAAACCTTCTGTAGCTGAGCCTGCTGAGGGGTAAGATTGAGCCCCAGTGCTTGGGCCTGCTGGGCACTAAAACTGATTGGTTCTTTGTGAATGATAGAAATCCCCAGGACCTGGGCCTGCTCAGGGGTAAGAGTGATCCCCAGGGCCTCAGCTTGCTCAGGGGTCAGACTGATCCTCTGGGCCCTGGCCTGCGCAACTGTGAGAATGATCCCCAGGGAGTGGGCCTGCTCAGGGGTCAGACTGATCTTCATTGTCTTGACCTGCTCAGGGCTTAGAGCGACGCCCAGAGCCTGGGCCTGCTGAGGGGTGAAATAAATCTTCTGTACCTGGGCCTGCTGAGGGGTGAGAGTGAGCCCCAGAGCTCGGGCCTGCTGGGGACTAAGACTGATCTCCTGTTGTTTGGGAATGAGAGAAACCCCTAGGTCCTCGGCCTGCTCAGGGGTGAGAGTGAGTCCCAGGTCCTCAGCTTGCTGAGGGGTCAGACTGACCCTCTCTGCTCTGTCCTGCTCAGTCGTGACAGTGATCCCCAGGGAGTGGGCCTGCTCAGGGGTCAGACTGATCTTCATTGTCTTGGCCTGCTCAGGGCTGAGAGTGACTCCCAGAGCCTGGGCCTGCTGAGGGGTGAGGTAAATCTTCTGTACCTGGGCCTGATGAAGGGTGAGACTGAGCCCCAGAGCTTGGGCCTCCTGGGCACTAAGACTGATCTCCGGTTGTTTGGGAATGAGAGAAGTCCCCAGGTCCTGGATCTGCTCAGGGGTGAGAGTGATTGGCTGTGGGGTAGGAGTGATACCCAAGGTTTTTGTCTGCTCAGGGGCAAGAGGGACGGGTTGAGGAGTCGGAGTGATACCCAGGGCCTGGGCCTGCTCAGGGCTGAGAGTGATTGGGTGAGAGGTAGGAGTGATACCCATGGCCTGGATCTGCTCAGGGGTTAGAGTGATTGGCTGTGGGGTAGGAGTGATACCCATAGTCTGGGTCTGCTCAGGGCTGAGAGAGGTCTGCTGTGGGCTAGGAATGATACCCAAAGCCTGGGCCTGTTCAGGGGCAAGAGTGATCGACTGTGGGGTAGGAGTGATACCCAGGGCCTGGACCTGCTCAGGGGTTAGAGTGATCGGTTGTGGGGTGGGAGTGATACCCAGGGCCTGGGTCTGCTCAGGGCTGAGAGAGGTCCGCTGAGGGGTCAGGGTGATACCCAGGGTCTGGGCCTGTTGAGGACTCAGACTGACCTGCTCAGCGGCGAGCGTGTGAGCCAGGGCCTGAGCCTGCTCAGGGGTGATAGTGATTGGCCGAGGGGCCAGAGTAATACCTAGGGCCTGGGTCTGCTCAGGGGTGAAAGTGATTGGCTGTGGGGTTGGAGTGATACCCAGGGCCTGGGTCTGCGCTGGGCTCAGATTGATTCTCTGAGTCTTGGCCTGCTCAGCAGCGACAGTGAGTGCGAGGGCCTGGGTCTGCTCAGAGCTGAGTGTGATCGGCTGTGGGGTCGAAGTGATACCTAGGGCCTGGGTCTGCTCAGGGCTTAGAGTGACCGGCTGTGGGGTCGGAGTGATACCCAGGGCCTGGGCCTGCTCAGGGGCCAGAGTAACTGGTTGAGGAGGGGTCAGAGAGAGCCCCAGGGCCTTGGCCTGCTCAGGGGTGAGATTAATTCTTTGTGCTTCAGCCTGCTGAGTGGTGAGGGTGGTTCCCTGGGCCTGGGCCTGCTGAGGCATCAGACTGACCCTCTGGGCCTTGATCTGCTCCGGGGTGAGAGTGATCCCCAAGGCCTGAGCCTGCTGAAGGTTGAGAGTGATTCCCAGGATCTGGGCCTGTTGAGGAGTCAGACTGATTCTCTGTTCTTTGTACTGGTCAGGAGTAAGAGTGACCCCCAGGGCCTGAGCCTGCTCATGGGTCAGACTGATTCTCGGGGACTTAGTTTGCTCAGGGGTGAGAGTGATACCAAGGGCCTGGGTCTGCTGAGGGGTGAGAGTGATCCTTGGTCCCTTGTATTGCTCAGGAGTGGGAGTGGTTTCTTGTTCCAGGGTCTTCTGGGAGGTGCGAATTTTATCTTTTCTTTGGACCTGCTTGATAGGTAGAATTTTTCCTTGGGTATCTGTGACCCCAGACATCTCTTCAGTAGTCATTTTGGAGATCTCCATTGCCTGGGGTTTTTCTGATGTGAGAGACCCCTTTGGAGTCTGTGTCGGCTCTAGAATCCTAGGAACTATCAGCCTAGTCCCTAATTCTTGCTCCTGCCCACGAGTAAGAGGTTGTGCCTGCTCAGGGGTGAGGGATGTCATTGAAAGCTGAGGAGACATCTGAGGGCCTATTATCTGGGCCTGCCCAGGGGTGAGGGATGCCATTGAAAGCTGAGGAGATGTCTGAGGGCCTATTTTCTGGGCCTGCCCAGGGGTAAGGGATGTCATTGAAAGCTGAGGAGACGTCTGAGGGCCTATTATCTGGGCCTGCCCAGGGGTGAGGGATGCCATTGAAAGCTGAGGAGACATCTGAGGGCCTATTATCTGGGCCTGCCCAGGGGTGAGGGATGCCATTGAAAGCTGAGGAGATGTCTGAGGGCCTATTATCTGGGCCTGCCCAGGGACACGCATTGGAGGGGCCTTTGCAGAAGCAAGGAGGGTCTTGGAAGAGGGGGGAGACAGTTTGGGCTGCTTCTCCTCGGTGAGCCCCATCACAGCAGGCTCCACCTGGAGCCCCTGCACCGGACTTATCTGCGGCTTCAGCATTGACAGCAGCGACTTCGGCCCCCTGGCAGCTACGTTGACCGTGGACTGGCTGATGACTTTCCACAGGTCCTGACTCGGCTCGCCCCACTTCGGCTTCTCAGCGTCTTCTTCTTCTTCTTCCATCACATCCTGAAACGGGTGGGCTTCCGGCACTTTGAATGCTTGTCTCCACACATCCAGCAGCTCTACCTTGTCCTTCGGCTTCGGTCTCGGCTCTTCCTTCTGTGCCTCGGCCTCCCCCTGCTGCTTCTCCTTTGTCTTTTTGTATTTGAGGTCGCTCTCTAGCTCCTCTAAGAGCAGCTGTACGAGTTTCCTAACCGCTGGGTCTGTGATCTCACTGAGAAGAACTTTGCCAACTCCAGACTTGGGGCCAGCTGTCCCCTGCTTAGGATGTGTCCGTGGTGCCCCCACTGCTCCCTTTAGCTGTTTCTTGGGCTTCTCTTTAGGTTCAACCTTTCTTTGATCTCTGTATGTCCTCAAGGCTACAGTCACAATTTCCACCACTTTTTGGTAATATTCCTCCATTTTTGCCTTTATGACGTTAAACTTCTCAACTTCCGCTTTTCCCAGTGATGACTCCTCCTTCTTTATACTCTTTGGATCAAAAGCCTTTCCTACATTATTCGTCTTCTCTCTCAAGTAGGCCAGGATGGTCCTTTGAAATGATTCTAGACTGACCTGCTCACTTTCCTCGGGGCTCCCTGAAGTCCCCTTAGGGGTCTTGGGTTGTAATTTACCAGACTGTTTTGACTCTTCAGTTTTTGCGGCAATGAGTTTTTTCCACTTTGCTTCCGGTTTTTGTGGCTCTGGGGCACCCTCAGGCTGCTGCAGGTCTACTTCACTCTTGGCTTCTTTCTCTGTTAACTTAAGCGCGGACTCTTTACTTTCCGGAGAGCCTGGGCTGCCTCGAAACAGCTGCTCAGACTTGCCCTTCTTGAGCTGTTCCCACATACTCGATGCTCCTTTGCCTTCTTGGGCCTTTGCTTTACCCGTTTTCTTCTTTTCCAGCGCTTTTAAAACAGCAAGATGGCCGGGTTTCTTTTCCTCCATTTCCAGGTTGGTGTCCGAGGTCTGGGCTGTCAGCGGCAGGCCTTTGGGTTTCTTCTGGTCCTGGGCGCTCTCGGCTGTGTCCTCAGGTTCCGGCTTGGCTGCATCCGAGTCCACTTCACTCGATGGGTCCCACGTCACTGCGCTGCTTTTGGCCCCCTTCTTCTGGGAGTCATCCACCTTCTCTTCACTCTCAGTGTCCCTGGCCTCTCTGCTGACATATGGTACCTGTAGAGGCAGCGTAACTACCGTTCTCAAGGACGGAGACGGATGCATAATCTGGCGTCCGAGGTAATTTTTGATGCGGATAAGTTGGTCACATCTTTCCTCAGCTTCTCTAAGTTTCTGCTGAAGCATCTCGTTCTCTTCACTGAATTCTTGGATGACCTGCTGGGACTGGTCTTTCTCTTTATCCACTCCTTGATCTTCTTTCATAAACGACTTGGCGACCCGAAAGCTCACGAGCCTCAGCTCCTCATTGACCGTGTTCAGCGCCTTGGAGAGGTTCATCAGTGTTGCTGACATGTATTTAATGGCGTTGTTCTCCAGTTTGCTGAACATGGCGGTGCTGACGAGTTCCTGTAGCATGCTCTGGATCTCTGAAACCTTAGCATTCACGCCGATCTGGTCGCAGATCATCTGATCTGGCCGTAGAGCCTGGGCTGTAGCAGGCCGCTTGATAGCCCGGTCTTTCCAAGCCTTCCAGAGAGTACCTCTAGCCACTGGAAGAAAAACAAGAAACAAAGCATTGTGGTGGGCTTTCCTCTTTTTTTTAATAACTTAATTTTTTTAAAGATTTATTTAATTATTATAGTGTACCTTCAGTGTCTTCAGACACTCCAGAAGAGGGTGTCAGATCTTGTTGCAGATGGTTGCGAGCCACCATGTGGTTGCTGGGATTTGAACTCAGGACCTTTGGAAGAGCAGTCGGTGCTCTTAACCAATGAGCCATCTCTCCAGCCCAGCTTTCCTCCTTTATGTTGTTCTGTGCCAATGTTTAAGCCTAAGGAACCCAGCCCTGACTAACAGATGCATACTAGCAGTGGATTTTATTTATAGTTATTAGCCAATAAATATATATATGTGTGTGTGTGTATGTGTGTGTGTATTTATATATGTATATATGTGTGTGTGTGTGTGTGTATGTATACACACACACACACACACACACACACATATATATGTGTATATATATATATGGAAAACGAGAGACTATTGATATATAGTGAAATATCCATGCTCTCACAAGAGATCATGTGCACGAGATGTAAAATAGCTTATGTAGGTACTCCAGCCTACAAGGACAGCAGCTGTGCTCCCCTTGCCTGAATTGTAGGCTACATATAGAGACTTTTCACAGAAGATTACAATCCCCAAAAGAAAGGGAGGAAGTAGTAACTTTTTTTTAAATGTTTTTTGTTTTGTTTTGTTTTTTGTTTTTTTTTTCTCAAGACAGGGTTTCTCTATGTAGCCCTTGCTGTCCTGGATCTCACTCTGTAGACCAGGCTGGCCTCGAACTCAGAAATCCACCTGCCTGTGCCTCCCAAGTGCTGGAATTAAAGGCGGGTGGCAGCGGTGGCGGTGGCGGCACCACTACCACCACCCGGCTTTTTTTTTTTTTTTTTTTTTTTTTTTAAGGCCAGGTCTCCTGGGTGGTCTGGAACTAGAAATGTAGACCAGGCTGGCCTAAAACTCACAGAGATCCTCCTGGCTCTGCCTGCAGAGGCTGGAATTAAGGGTGCACATCACAATGGTTGTGTGCCACCACCTGGCTGCACTTTGAAGCAGAGCCTCTCCGGAACCTGGTGCTCGTCAATCCCTGGCTCTGTCTGGCCAGCAAACCCTGAGGGCCCGCCTCCATCCACACTTCCTCCGGTTCTCGGACTACAGATTTTTTTTTTTAATTTATTTATTTATGAGGGCATCAGATCTCATTACGGATGGCTGTGAGCCACCATGTGGTTGCTGGGATTTGAACTCAGGACCTCTGGAAGAGCAGTCAGTGCTCTTAGCTGCTGAGCCGTCTCTCCAGCCCCAGATGTTCTTTATTCTAGTGTTTGTGTAGATGCTGGGGACCCAAACGTAAGACCTCCGGCTTTACCGACAGAGCCTTGACAGAATGTAGTGAAGTGGTTCTTCTTGGGTAGAGGAGCATCTCATAATGTACCCGATTGTTTCTTGTTGGGGTCCAGGAATCACCTTACAAACTACACGAACACTTAGACAGGGATAGTTTATTGAGTGTAAGTATAGGCTTAGATTTTTCAAAGACCTACTTTTTTTTTTTTTTTTTTTTTTTTTTTTTGGTTTTTCGAGACAGGGTTTCTCTGTGTAGCCCTGGCTGTCCTGGAACTCACTCTGTAGACCAGGCTGGCCTCGAACTCAGAAATCCTCCTGCCTCTGCCTCCCAAGTGCTAGGATTAAAGGCATGCGCCACCACCGCCCGGCAAGACCTACTTTTAATGATGGTTCTTAAACACTTTAACCTCCCTTCTAGCCCACCACCCACCAGGGGTAGTGGGAAAGAAAGGTTATTAGAATACGGGGAAAGTGGACCTGTTTAGAAATGGCTCTTGGGAGCAAATCCCATCTGCACTGTCAGGAAGTCAGCAGTTCAGTTCACTGTTCAGCAGTGGCAGCTTGATCCATTCACAAACACTTCACAGATACACCAGCAGTCCAGTTCAGTCATGTCAGGATAGCAGCAGTGGCGGCATGACCTACCAGGAACAGCCAGGCCTCAACCACATAAGCATGAGTCAGCAGGCGGGACCAGGACCACCAGGAGAAGTTCTTTGACAAGCCTTTCTCAATGACTGTTCAAAGACTGGAGACCAAGGAGCCTTGCAAAGCTAGCTCTACAAGCCAGCCCCTCTCACAGTCCAGAGTCCTAGTTATACTCCCTCCAAACACGTGCCCTGACCCACCTTGCCTCAGCACGAGTCTGTCTTAGCAAAACTCAAGTTGAGTTTGGATCAGCTGACATCACTCTGCCAATCAGCCCAAGTCATCAGAAGCACCAAGAAGCCACCAGCACACCACTAGAAGTTTCCTGGTGTGTTTCTATGGAGTCCTGGCAAATGGAGCTCAATTATGCAACATAAGGCAGACCCACACGTGTGTTGTTAGCAAAGAATCCCTCATCACGTGTCTTTTCACATGCTTGCTTTAGCAGAACATCCTTTCTCCTGTGTCTGCTTCAGGACAACACTTCTTCACCTGTTGCCTGACACAACTGACATTACAAAGAACCCTTAAGTTTCCACTTCACGGACACCCCAGGGCTGATCAACCAGGACCACGGTCCAGACTCAGAAGCTGAACAGTGACCCTGAGCTAAGATCCTACAGGATTTTTAAGCTGAAAATCTATAAACATCTGTGTCAAGTTATTTCAACAATCAGGATTTAGGGATGGTGACTTCCTTAGGAGCATGCCTTGGTGGCACACGTATCCTGCTCCCGGTGGCTGCAGTATTCAGGTGTGGCAGGGGACTGGCCTCGTCTGACATAAACGTTTAAACTGGCCAACCCGGATGTCAGTTACCCAGGTACATGTCTCTTTATGTCAAGTAGGATGTCAGTTCCCTGGTCAGGTCACGGGAACTTAAACTTTACTTGACTGCTACTCAAACTGGAAGTCTTATTTTAAATCGTTTCTTATATCACTTATGTTGGATTCCATTCCATGGGGCAGCTTATAAAGACAAATACCAAGAAAGCTTATACACAGGGGCTGGAGAGATGGCTCGGTAGTTAAGAGCAGTGACTGCTTTCCCAGAGGTCCTGAGTTCAATTCCCAGCAACCACATGGTGGCTCACAACCATCTGTAATGAGATTTGGTGCCCTCTTCTGGTGTCTCTGAAAAAAAAGCTACCGTGTACTCACATAAATATAATAAATACCAGCCGGGCGTGGTGGGGCACGCTTATAATCCCAGCACTTGGGAGGCAGAGGCAGGTGGATTTCTGAGTTCGAGGCCAGCCTGGTCTACAGAGTGAGTTCCAGGACAGTCAGGACTACACAGAGAAACCCTGTCTCGAAAAAACAAACAAACAAAAAATTATATATATATATATATATATATATATATAATCTTTAAAAAAAAAAAAGCTTATACACAGGAATAGGAAGTACTGCTGGGTGGTTGGTTCGGGCCCAAGCTTATTGTGGGTAACTATACAAAGCAGTTCTGCTGACTTCTATCACGATTGGTTTCCAAGGACACAGAATATAACAGAATATGTAATCAACTTAGCATTAGAAAGTTTCCTAGTAACAGCAGAGACACATGAGGAAGTTTCCTTACAATGGCTCGCCAAGTAACAGTTACCTAAGCTGTAACATTTTACCTA
>OZ030022.1:3787500-3847500 GCA_964023405.1 Apodemus agrarius | reverse complement strand
GCTATGTTACTCTGACTCCTCTGACTGACTTGCTATGTAGATGGATTGGCCACAAATTGGGACTGACCTCCTGCCTCAGCCTTCTGAGTGTTGGAATTATGGGCATGTGCTCTCATTCTGGACCCTGGAGACTTTTGTTTAAAAATAGGAAGAAATAGGGTAGGGTGGGGTGGGCTGGAGAGATGGTTCAGTGGTTAAGAACACTGCCTGATCTCTCAGCAGATGGAGGGTTTGATTCCCAGCACCCACATGGAGGCAGCGACTTATAATCTTCTATGAATTCCAGTGTCAGGGTATCTGATGCCCTCTTCTGGCCTCCACGGGCATTACGACCATATGGTTCACAAACAGGCAAAACACCCATAAAGAATAAGTAGATCAATTTGTTGTTGTTGTTATTGTTTGTTTGTTTGTTTGTTTGTTTGGTTTTTCGAGATAGGGTTTCTCTGTGTAGCCCTGACTGCCCTGGAACTCACTCTGTAGACTAGGCTGGCCTCGAACTCAGAAATCTGCCTGCCTCTGCCTCCCAAGTGCTGGGATTACAGACGTGCGCCACCACCTCCGGGCCAGTAGATCAATTTTTAAAAGAGTAAACAACAGTTGGACTTTGCCCACATGACCCAATTGTGTTCCCAGAAGTCTCTTGATATTTAGATGTAGATCTTGGTATTTAGTTGTTGGTTTTTTTTTTTTTCCCCATGTGCATTTTGGGCCCCACCAATGTCCACTAGCCAACAAGATAGAACAATATAGTTTGTAAAACTATATTAGTAGGCCAGGTATGGTGGCACACACCTTAAACCCAGCACTCAGGAGACAGAGGATTTCTGTGAGCTTGAAGCCAGCCTGGTCTACATATCAAGTTCCAGGACAGTCAGAGCTAGAGAGAATGTCTCAAAAAAAATTAAACAAACCTTTAAAAACTTTCCTGTTGGGAGAAGGAGAGATGGAGCAGCACTTAAGAAATCTCTGTTCTCTAAAGAACCTGATTCAGCTCCTTGCAAACAAACTCCAGGGATCTGTTGCCTCTGGACTTCACAGGTGATACACTCATGTACAGATCCTCACAGACAGACAGACGGACAATAAAATTAATCTTCTAAAATAGTATATTGTTGAACTTCTAAATATGGACCTCGCCCGCTAGTGACATGGGAAGCAGCTGCGGCAGGGGTCCTAACTCTGGGAAAGAACCTTACCGTGCAAGCTGGAAGCTCATCCACATAGAGTGAGCATAGTAGAAAGGCTAACCTCACCTTCCTTAGTCAGTCAGAGCACAGTAGAAAAGGCTAACCTCACCTTCCTTAGTCAACTTCTGCTTGACGCTGCAAGCCCTGATGGATGTTTTCCAAGGTTTGCTTTCCTCTTGGGGATGTTGGGAATTGAGACAGGGTCTCACTATGTAGCCTTGGCTGGCCCATCTCTCTCTCTCTCTTCCTTCTCACTCCAGTCCTGCTTGCTCTGACCCAGAGTTTTTTTTTTTTAATATATATTTATTACAGATGATTGTGAGCCACCATGTGGTTGCTGGGAATTGAATTCAGGACCTCTGGAAGAGCAGTCAGTGATCTTAACTGCTGAGCCATCTTTCATAGTTCTTTATGTAAGACCAGGCTAAGCCGGGCGTGGTGGCACACGCCTGTAATCCCAGCACTTGGGAGGCAGAGGCAGGCAGATTTCTGAGTTCGAGGCCAGCCTGGTCTACAGAGTGAGTTCCAGGGCAGCCAGGGCTACAAAGAGAAACCCTGTCTCCAAAAAAACAAAAATCAAAAACAAAACAAAACAAAAAAGAACTACCATGAGCTGTGGGTGTGGCTTGCCTAAAAAAATATGAGGCTCCGAGTTCAACCCCCAGCACCACTGCCAAGGGGGATGAGGGTTGTTGATCGTCCCACAGCAACGATGAATTTATGAAAATATCTGTGCATTTGATACACATGCATTTTATGGAATGCAAATTATACTCCAATAAATTTTTGTCTATTATTATTTTATGTGTATGAGAGTTTTGTCTGTATATATGTTTGTGCAGCATATGCATAGCAGTACCTGAAGAAGCCAAAAGAAGGCACTGTTTCCCATTGGAACCAGAGCTACAGATGGCTGTGAGCCACCACATGGGCGCTGGGAATGTTACCCATGGGAAAACACCCAGTGCTCTTGACCACGGAACTGTCTCTCCATCCCCCAGTAGAGCTGTATTTTGGTAAAAAGTTAAACTCCATTCGCAAGTATTACAAAGTACGCTTACTGGGGCTAAAGAGATAACTCAGTGGTTAAGAGCACTGACTGCTCTTCCAGAGGTTCTGAGTTCAAATCCCAGCAACCACATGGTGGCTCACAACCATCCATAATGAGATCTGACGCCCTCTTCCGGTGTGTCTGAAGACAGCTACAGTGTACTTACACATAATAAATAAATCAATTAAAAAAAAAAAACAAAGTGCACTTACATGTTTTTTTCTTTAGTCTCTTTCTCTCTTCGATGAGGAACAAGGTCATTTGAATCAGAGACTCGACGTTGTTGTTGATCGCTTTCAGCATGTCTGGCATCAGCTCCATCTTGGCAATCCAGTGGTGGTACTCGTCCATATTAATGGCAACCACCTCAGACAGAACAAAATCTTAAAAGAGAAAAGAAGAGAAACCATCTTACAGAGGAAACAAACTAATTATATTCACATAGACTTGTGATAATCTGTAACTATATAATATGGTTCCATTGGGGAATAATTTTGTATTTATTGTTATCCTGATCCTTTTCCCTTTACAGGAAGAGACTTAGAATAGAACCCCAAACAGTTAAATCAGTATGTTAGGAAAATATAACTGAGATTTAACAGTGTGTCCCCTCCCGAGGCTGAGTCTTCCTCCCCGGTGTGGCCAGTCCTTCATGTCCCTCCGTATCTAACATCCCCCTCTTTCCTTAACTCTGCTCCTCCCCCTCTGGAGTCTTCTACACACTTACTCCACTCTTCTAGCCAGGACAGAATCTTGGAGAGAGTCCTTTCTCTCATGTCAGTATTCTTCATAAATATGGCAATCTTTTCCAAGAAAGCCTTTCTCTTCTTTTTCTGGCCTTCTGAGATTTCCCCCTTCCTCCCGGGGGACAAGCTGTCGATATTATACCGGGTCATTATCAGCTGCACGTTGTTCATTATTCCAGCCAGCTTCGAAAGAAGATCCTATAAAAAGAAGGAATAGCATACTGGTTTAAAGTAAGTTTGGGTCATATTTGCTGTAAGGCTATCGGTAATTAATATAAAGCCGACCCACGGCAAGTCTTGTCAGAGCAGTGAGGTGGCCCTGTGACTGAGGGTGCCTGCAGCCAAGCACGCACAGGGTGGATGGAGAGAACAAAATCTTGTAAGTTGCCTTCAGACCACAACATGCACGGCCATACACATACAAGCATACACCCAAACATAAAGCAGACAAATAAAATAGAATTTTAAAAAACTCTTAATCCCAGCACTTGGGAGGCAGAAGCAGGCAGACTTCTGAGTTCGAGGCCAGCCTGGTCTACAGAATGAGTCCCAGGACAGCCAGGGCTCCACAGAGAAACCCTGTCTCAAAAAACAAAACAAAACAAAACAAAACAAAAACAAAGTCTTGTGTAGGGGATATAGAGCTCAACTGTGTGAAGGAAAAAAGGAAGATGGAGAGTGAGGCGCCACAGGCTCGAAGAGTCCTGAGCTGACCATCAGCGGCAAGACATCCAAGATGGCTCCCGGCACACGGGAGAGACAGCAAAAAATAACCGAGGCCAGGGAGGTGCCTGCTCCCCCATTTTCACGGTGGCCATACTGTCCCCACTCCTGAGTTACCTCATTAACTAGGACTCTCATTGGAGCATGTTGTGGTGAGATATGATTGGCCAATGGTCTAGGGGCTTGGGATTGGCTCAAACATGCTACATAAGCTTATGGGCCAGGCAATAAACTCAGACCTACGCCCTGATGCTTGTTTCCGGGGTCCGACGGCCTGGAATTCATCACGTGACTCCGTTGCCTCTTAGCCCCGACCCTCAGTCTGTTCCCACAGTCTTGCTAGCAAGACTGGATCCTAGGCCAGCCTGGGCAATGCAAGGAGGCCCTCCTGTGTCAGAAACAAACCGAAGTGTGGCTACTGTGGCTTTACTACGATTTCCAGAATTTCTCTCATTAAAAAAAAAAAAGTCTCAGGTCAGACATGGTGGATCACACTTGCAACCCTAGCACTCAGGAATTACAAGCAAGAATTCAGGGCCAGTCTAAGCTACATAGGGAGTCTGAGGCTAATCTGGGCTACATGAGACCGTGTATGGAAACTTTTCAAGTAACTTTTTAAGCTTTCACCACCCAGCAAGACTATAATGAAATGGAAAGATGGCTGGATTTTAAGCTGGCCTGGGATCCCAACTGCAGCTCTTTTGGTAAAATAGCATTTGCTGTCACTAACATTTCCTAAGTGCCTCTGCTTTATCCATAAACCAAGACTACTAAAGGCAAAGTGTGAGTCAGGCCCTTCCACATCCTGTGCACGCACCCTACCAGTCGACTGAGTGTGCTTGGAATCCCAACTCAAGGGGATGGAGACAGAAGAATCACAAGTTCAGAGTCACCCTTGATTACACAGGAAGTCTGAGGCTAGCCGGGACTACAGAAGACCCCCCTCTCTAACAAACATCGAAAAACTGTGGGAACCCATGTGATTGTCAGAATTATCAGAAAGGCAGATTGCTAGCATCTTCTGAAAAGGTACTGAGGTGGGGGCGGGGCGATGAAATGGCTCAACCAGGAGAGATGCTTGCTGCCAAGCCTGCCCACTAAGAGTTCTGTGCCCTGAGCCCACCAAGCAGCAGGAGAGAACTCACTCCAGGTTATCCTTTGATGCCTACCTGGTGCCATAGGGTATGAAAACACACATTTACACACATGAGCACACACACATCCCATAAATAAGTTTTCTGGGTTTTTTTGTTTTTGTTTTTGTTTTTGTTTTTGTTTTTGTTTTACGAGGCAGGGTTTCTCTGTGTAGCCCTGGCTGTCCTGGAACTCACTCTGTAGACCAACCTGGCCTCGAACTCAGAAATCTGCCGGCCTCTGCCTTCCCAACTGCTGGGATTAAAGGTGTGTGCCACCACTGCCAGGCTCATACATAATTTTTTAATTTCCAAGTGATTTTCACAATTCTAAAACACCTTCACACAGCACCTGTGCTGATTAGTTGTTTGTCCGTGTGACACAAGCTAAGGTCATCTGTGTCTTAGGGTTACAATTGCTGTGATTGTATGCAATCAAAAGCAACTTGGAAAAGGAAAGCTTTCCTTTACTCTCAGTTCCATATAACAGTTCCCCATCATAAGCAGTGTGGACAGGATCCGGGAGCTGATAGAGAGGGCATGGGGGGCACTGCTTGCTGGCTGGCTTATAGCCTGATCTCATGGAGGCATTTGTCTCATCTGAGGTTCCCTCCCTCTTCTCCTGTGACTCCAGCTCCTGTCAAGTTGTTTCTGGGAAGAGCAATGCAGTAAACAGACTGGTCTCCAGGCAAGCCTTCAAGGCACTTTTCTGGTTAAGGATTGCTGTGGGAAGGCGAGCCCTGCCCTCTGGGTGAGACCAGCCCTGGGAAGGTGGTCCTGAGTCAGATTAGAGAGTAAGGTGGACACATCACTAAGCTTTTCTCCTCGGCCTCTGCTTCCTTCCAGCCTCCAGGTTCTTGCCTTGAGTTCCTGCTGTGGCTTTCCCTCAAAATGGGCTGTCACCTGAAAGCCAAACAAACCCCTTCCTCCTCAAGCGCTTTTGCTTATGGTCTTTATCACAACAAAGGAAAAGCAAACTAGAGAGAGGGCTCAAGCAGTTAAGAGCGCTGGCTGGTCCTTTACGGGACACAGGTTCAATTCCCAGCACCGGCATGGCAGCTCACAACTGTCTGTAAACTCTTAGCTCTGACACCCTCACACAGACCATACATGCAGGCAAAACACCAAATGCAGGCACATAAAATAGAAATAAAAATGTAAAAAAAAAAAAAAAAGCAGACTTAACAGAACCAATAATAAAACATTACTGCAAATTGTATCTAGTGTTGCTACAATAAAACTGAATTTGTATCTAGCTGTTTGTTTTACACTTATTTAGTTTAACTTAGACTTGAAGATCCATCTACCTTAGGTTAAATTTGACCTAGGATTTAAACATTGGGAAACATGAAATCATAACTAATTTCCTATTGTTTACTCATATTCACATTAATTTTAAAGTATGACTATAATTAGAATATTTATGAATATAATTTTGAAGGAATCAAAAGAAATCTTTAAAGCATTTTAAAGCCAGTTGTAGTAACACACACCTATAATCCCAGCAGTTGGAAGGCAGGAGAATCGAGTTCAGGGTGGTCCCTGGCTGCTTAGTGAGTTCAAGGCCAGCCAGAGCCACATACAGTTCTGACTTAGGGAAACAAATATAAGGTGGGGTTTGTTTGTTTGTTTTGAGGCAGGGTTTCTCTGTGTAGCCCTGGCTGTCCTGGAACTCACTCTGTAGACCAGGCTGGCCTTGAACTCCCACAGATTTACCTGGTACTGTCTCCTGAGAGCTGGGACCGGATGTGTGCACTGCCACCACCCAGCACAAAAATAAGGTATTTTGGAAAGCACAGTAGAGGCTTAGAGAGTAAAGAGCACTGCTATGCAAGTGTGAGAATCTGGGTGCAAATCCACATCTAAGCAGAGCATGGCTAATCTTAGCATGCCTGTACCCCAATACTGAAGAGCAGAGATGGGCAGCCCCAGGAACCCATCTTAGCTGAAATTGTAACCTGATTTGGTGAAAAAATACTGTCTCAAATGAGTTGGTGTATGTATGTGTATGTATGTATGTATGTATGTATGTATGTATATGTGCATGAATGTGTGTATGTATGAGTGTATGAATGTGCATATATGTATGTGTGTATGTATGGGTATGTGTGTGTATATATTTGTATATGTATGTACATATGTGTGGATGTTGCTATACTTCTTGAAAATAGAAAGGAGACGATGAAAAGGAGGGAAAAGAGGTCCTTAGCAAGGGAGGGAAAAAAGTCGGTAGTGGAGCACTTGTGACATGGGTGGGAATGGAGCTCAGCTGATAGAGCATACGTTGTGTGCCAGTCAGAACTGGACTTATGGAATGAATCTACAGGAGAGAGAGTTAAGAGTGGCTTATAGGCTTATAGTCCAGCTAGTCCAACAACGGCTGACAACCAAAACTAGTTCCAAGAATCCAGCCACTGTTCAGTCCAATAGCTAGATGCCTCAGCTGGTCTTGAGAATCCTGAGGAAGTAGCTTATAAGCGGGTGGTGGGGGCACACATCTTTAATCCCAGCACTTGGGAGACAGAAAGAGGCAGCTCTCTTGTGAGTTTGAAACCAGTCTGGTCTATGGAGTGAGTTCCAGGACAGCCAGGGACATGCAGAGAAACCCTGTCTTGGAAAACAAAACAGAAAGGAAAAAGAAAGGGGACAAAACCCTTTACAGGTGTACCTAGTCACTTGAGTTTTAGGTGATTTCAGATGTAGTCACGTTAACAACCAAGAATTGCCACACTTAGGAGGCATAAATTGCTGGCTCTGATTCTCCACCACCACTAAAAATTGGCCTTGATGACACAGGCCTATAATCCCAGCAAATAGGAAATGGAAACTGGAGGGCTGGGAGCTCAAGGTTAGCCTTGGTTATACAGTGGAATTTGAGTAGCCTGGGCTAACTGAGACCCTGTCTCAGAAGAAAACCAAAACCAAAATAAGCTAGGAGTAATGATGCACTTCTTAGACCACAGCACCTGGGAGACAGAAGCAGGCAGGTCTCCGTGAATTCTGGGCTACCCTGGTTAACAGAGTTTTACAGACCAGCCAGGGCTATAAGGTAAGAAAGAGCCTGTCTAAAAACAAGAGCGGGGGCTGGAGATATGGCTTAGTGGTTAAGAACACTGACTGCTCTTCCAAAGGTCCTAAATTCAAATCCCAGCAATCACATGGTGGCTCACAACTATCCACAATGAGATTTGATGCCTTCTTCAGCTACAGTAGTATACTTAGATGTAATAAATAAATGAATCTTTAAAAACAAGAGCAATAATATTTGTTCTCAAATAGATATGGTAGTGACATATATCTATAATTTCAGCACTTGGAAGGTGAAGACAGGAAGATTTTCAATTTAAGGTCAGTTTGGACTATATAGGAAGTTTCACAACAGCTTGAGTTACATAGGGAGGCCCTGTCTCAAAACAATAAATCAAAGCTGTATGCACAGCACTTTACTAGATCATAAAAATGTGCTAGGCAGTGGTGGTACACAGCTTTAATCCCAGCACTCAGGTGGCACAGGCAGGTGAATCTCTGAGGTCACCTGGTCCTATATGGCCATTTTTTGTGTGTGTGTGTTTTGTTTTGTTTTGTTTTGTTTTGTTTTGTTTTTGAGACAAGGTTTCTCTGTGTATCCCTGGCTGTCCTGGAACTCACTCTATAGACCAGGCTGGCCTTGGACTCAGAAATCCACCTACCTCTGCCTCCCAAGTGCTGGGATTAAAGGCTTGCGCCACCACCACCCGGCTTGGCCTTTTTTTTTTTTTTTTTTTTTTTTTTTTTTAAATCAAAGGAAATCAGGGCAGGAACTCACAGAGGGCAGGAACCTGGAGGCAGGAGCTGGTTCAGAGGCCATGGAAGGGTGCTGCTTACTGACTTGCTCCCATGGCTTGCTCAGTATTCTTTCTTATAGAACACAGGACTAACAGCCAAGGGATGGCACCACCCACAATGACCAGGACCCTCTCCCATCAACCACTAATTAAGATAATGCCCTGCCGGCTTGCCTCCCATCTTCTGGAGGCATTTCCTAATTGAGGGTCCCTTCACACAGATGACTTTAGCTTGTGTCAAGTTGATATAAAACTGTATTGCTCATAGGACAAACAGGACATTTGGAAGAACCTTTCGGGGGAAGCGGCTGTGCCTGTATTGTTGAGTCCACTTGTATAGGCTGCCAGAAGAGGTTATGGTGTGGCACTCTTAGCCATGCAGAACCTTCTGAGAGCCTTCACCTGGATCTTTGATGCATATTATGTCACTGACCAAAGAACTAGGCACAAGAGCCAAGTCACCATGACATTCTACACCAAACTTAAAGTTGTGAGAAGAAGCACCACACCCTTTAAGGTTTTGTTTCCAGGTCTGCTGAGTGCCTGACAGAGGAAGGCTGTCCATCAGACCCTGAAATTAGTTCATCTTAGACCTATTGCAAAGCAGATGTTAAGGTATTTGAGAAACAGCTAACAGAAGGAGAGTCCTACGAGTGGAAATGGCCCGTTGGTTTTAAAGGCTAAAATCAAGCACATTCTGTCCTCCAGCCTCCACTGCGGCTATACTGGGGCTTTCAAAGTAGTGTTGGCTTTTGTTTGGTTCACTGGTTTTGTTTGTTTAATATATGTGGGTGGTTGGTTGGTTGGTTGGCATTTGAGACAGAGCCTCTCAATCTGTAGCCCTGACTGGACTGGAACTCACAAAGATCTGCATGCCTCTTTTTCCCAAGTGCTGGGACTGAAGGTGTGTACCACATCTGGACTTAAATGGAGACTTTTATAGCTTTGGAAACAGTATGGTCTCTGAACCATAATTACCCATAAGTAATGGCAAGGATGCACAGACATCGAATGCTTGCTTTGAAACCTGGAGGACAGGTAGAAGTAGCTGTCTAGGGTTACAGACACTCAAAGGTAAGAACACTGGCTTGCTCTTTGCAGAGAACCCAGGTTTGATTTCTAGCACCAGAGGATGGCAACTCACAATCCTCTGTAACCGATTCCTTGAGGATCTGATGCACTCTTCTGGCCTTATCAAGCTCTAGGCATGCATGTGGAACACATACATGCATACAGTCAAAATATCATATACATGAAATAATAAAATAAATCTAAAATTTTTGACACAGATATCTTTAATATAGGTTATATAGTTATATATTCTTAATAGTTTAAGGTAATCTTTTGAATATGTAGATTTTATTGTTTTTTGGTTTTATTTTTGAGACAGGGTTTCTCTGTGCAGCCCTGGCTGTCCTGGAACCCACTCTGGAGACCAGGCTAGCCTCAAACTCAGAAATGACTGCCTCTGCCTCCCAAGTGCTGGGATTAAAGGCCTTAAAGTGTACCATCACTGCCTGGCTTTTTCCTTTCTTTCTTCCTTCCTTCCTTCCTTCCTTCCTTCCTTCCTTCCTTCTTCCCTCCCTCCCTCCCTCCCTTCCTTCCTTCCTTCTTCTTTTTTTCTGCTTATAGATTTTATTTTTGAAGCTTGTTTTTACAAATGTCTTTGCTATAGAGAATTAAAAAAAAAATGTGATTTACCAGCTGGTAATGAATTGAAGTGGGAAGGATTCAGAAATATGTGTATACCCAAATCACCTACAAAACAAAATATAGCCGGGCAGTGGTGGCGCATGGCTTTAATCCCAGCACTTGGGGAGCAGAGGCAGGCAGAGGCAGGCAGACTTCTGAGTTCGAGGCCAGCCTGGTCTACAGAGTGAGTTCCAGGACAGCCAGGGCTACACAGAGAAACCCTGTCTCGGGAAAAAAAAATAGGGAGAGATGAGTTAATTGATTACGTTGATTCAGCTGACACTTCTGTAGGTTTTAATATATATCAAAACTTGCTTACTTTTAAAAAACATATTGTTTATTCAGTGATTAAAAACAACAACAACAACAACTGTCAGGTAGTGGTGGCGCACGCCTTTAATCCCAGCACTTGGGAGGCAGAGGCAGGCGGATTTCTGAGTTCAAGTCCAGCCTGGTCTCCAGAGTAAGTTCCAGGACAGCCAGGGCTGCACAGAGAAACCCTGTCTCAAAAAACTAACCAACCAAACAAACAAAAAATCACTAATGTGGTTTGAATGAAAATGTGGGCTGGAGCAATGGCTCAGCCGTTAAGAGCACTGACTGCTCTTCCAGAGGTCCGAGTTCAATTCCCAGCAACTACATGGTGACTCACAACCATATATAATGGGACATAAATAAAGTCTTTATAAAAAGAAAGAAAGGGCCGGGCGTTGGTGGCGCACGCCTTTAATCCCAACACTTGGGAGGCAGAGGCAGGTGGATTTCTGAGTTCGAGGCCAGCCTGGTCTACAGAGTGAGTTCCAGGACAGCCAGAGCTACACAGAGAAACCCTGTCTCAAAAAAAAACCAAAAAAAAACCAAAAAAAAAAAAAGAAAAAAAAAAGAAAAAGAAAAAGAAAGAAAGAAAGAAAGAAAGAAAGAAAGAAAGAAAGAAAGAAAGGGCTGGGCGTGGTGGTGCACACCTTTAATCCCAGCACTTGGGAGGCAGAGGCAGGCGGACTTCGGAGTTCGAGGCCAGCCTGGTCTACAGAGTGAGTTCCAGGACAGCCAAGGCTACAAAGAGAAACCCTGTCTCAAAAAACAAAAAAAAAAAAAAAACAAAAATAAAAAGAAAGGAAGGAAGGAAGGAAGGAAGGAAGGAAGGAAGGAAGAAAGAAAGAAAGAAAGAAAGAAAGAAAAAGAGAGAGAGCGTTCATGGCTCATATAGTTGGTGTTAACTGTTTAGGAAGGCTTAGGAAGTGTAGCCTTCCCCTCCATGAGATGGAAACCATGCCTGGTACTGCTAGGGTGGCCAAGAACCTGAGACTGGATAGGTTCTGGGCCTAGGGGAAACCAAACACCACTACTGTTCTGTTAGAGGAACGCAGACATAACGAGACACCTAATGACATTCTGCTACACTCACAAATCAGAGCATGGCTCCGCCATGGTCAGAGACGCTTCTTCTTCTAGTAGATGGGAATTAACACAGAGACACCGAACTGGACAAAGTGCGGAGTGTGAGATGCTGGATTCTCAGTCCCCGTCCCCTCAGGCCTCAGGGAGCCACGGGGAAGAGGAGCAGACGACTGTAAGAGCCAGAGGGGACTATGACTCTGAGGAAACACTGTTCTCCAGGTCCACAGGACTGATGATACATGTATGAACTCATAGATACTGTAGCATGATGCACAGGACCTGCACAGGTTCAAGCTGGACAAAGAACCGGCACTGAAAGGGAGAGGTAGACATGGGCTCCAACACCCAACCAAGGAGCTATCTGCAATGCTATCCTGCTTGCAAAGGAAAAACCAGTCTTCTCTAATAGCTTCCGTTTCAAAGTAGGCCCCACAGAGTAGATGGCCAACAGGAAATGAACTCAACAGTATTTTTGTAGCTTAAGACTTACATAGATTTTGGAGGGCATTTTTTGACTGATTGGACTTTTTTTTTTTTTTTTTGGTTTTGCGGGACAGAGTTTCTCTGTGTAGCCCTGGCTGTCCTGGAACTCACTCTGTAGACCAGGCTGGCCTCGAACCCAGAAATCCGCCTGCCTCTGCCTCCCAAGTGCTGGGATTACAGGCGTGAGCCACCACGCCCAGCTAACTGATTGGACTTTTACTTGTGTAGTTTGGTTTTTGACTTTGTACTTTTGTGGGGTTTTGTGTGTGTGTGTGTGTGTGTGTGTGTGTGTGTGTGTGTGTTTTGTATTTTAAAGAGCAAGAATAGGCCGGGCAGTGGCGGCCTTTAATCCCAGCACTTGGGAGACAGAGGACAGCGAATTTCTGAGTTCGAGGCCAGCCTGGTCTACAGAGTTCCAGGACAGCCAGGGCTACACAGAGAAACCCTGTCTACAAAACAAAACAACAAAAAAAACCAAAACCAAAACCAAAAAGAGTGAGAATGTGAGTGAGAATGTGGAGTTGGGAGGAGGATAGGAGGTGAGGAGGATCTTGGAAGGGCTGGAAGAAGAGAAAATCATGATCAGAACCTATTTTATGAAAAAAGAAAGAATAGAGGAATGCAGCCTTGTTGGAGGAGATAGATGTGTCAATAGAAGCAGCCTCTGAAACTTTAAAAGCCCTGCAGCGGCCAGGTAGCTCTCTCTGCCTCCAATCTGTACATCAAGATATAAGGTCTCCACCATCCTTGCCCCTATGCCTCTGTTCCGCCATTACGGACTCTAATCTTCTGACACTGCCAGCACTTTCTTGTATGAGTTGCGGTTATGGTGTCTTATCACAGAAATGGAAAACCAAGCAAGAGGAAGTTGGAGGAGGAGGAGTTGGGCACAGCTGCGACAGTCTGGACCATGCTGACTTTTGGAGGGCTGTGGAAGACTCTGGGACTTTGGACTAGGAGAGAGGCGGAATGCTCTAGGCAGGGCGGAGCCATGCCAGGAGGAGACTGGACAACAGTAGCGCAGAGGGCAGCTGGAGCACGGATGCGCGGCTCTGGAGGCTGCAGAGCAGAACGAGACCAGGATCTCGGCTACAGGCCCTTCTTGTGATATTTTGGCAAAGAACGTGCCTGCCTTCTGCTCTTGTCCCAGGAATCTGCCTCAGCTAAATTTAAAAACAGTGGACTGATTTCTTCGGAGGAGGAGATCCGTAATGTGGCTATTGCTAGGTCTCCAACCTGAGACAACTGGAAGAGGTGCCTAGTAAGGTATCACAGTGGGCTCTGGCAGGCAGGTTCTCTGAGCATCCTTCAGCCTTACCTGTTACAGGTTCCTTTTACATAACTGGCACACCCCACCTGCTTCTGGGCTGCCCTTCCCCCAGCTCTTCCTTACACAATCCATTCGGGCCACATTGACCCTTTTCAGCCCTTCTGCCTTTTCAGTCGCCACCCCTCTTGCTCAACGGCTTCTCTCTTGCTCTTCCTCCCCTGTCTTCACATAGCCGGGCTCAGTGTGGCCATGTTCACCTTGGACTCTCCTAGATGCGTCTGCCTGTGCTCTCCCTTACATCGATAACAAACCTCAACCCCCTAGGAGCAGACACGCCCCCCATTTATTTCTTCTTTTTCGTTCAGCTATTAATTACTCTCACACGGGTCAATAAAGAAAAATAAAGAGCCAGACAAAAAGAAACAAAAAATGTGTGCAGTGTGAAGTGGAAACGAGCACTGAGAAATGTAACACTAGCCGGGCGGTGGTGGCGCACGCCTTTAATCCCAGCACTTGGGAGGCAGAGGCAGGCGGATTTCTGAGTTCGAGGCCAGCCTGGTCTACAGAGTGAGTTCCAGGACAGCCAGGACTACACAGAGAAACCCTGTCTCAAAAAACCAAAAAAAAAAAAAAAAAAAAGAAATGTAACACTGGAACCAGGGCTTGTGCTCAACAAGAGGAGAACATTTAAAAGAGGAGGAGGAGGAGGAGGAGGAGGAGGAGGAGGAGGAGGAGGAGGAGGAGGAGGAGGAGGAGGAGGAAGGCCTATTTCAAAATGGAATATAGGAAATGTACTTTCGGGGAAAGACACCCCCCACCCTCAGGCAGCTGAGCTTCAACTTGTAAAAACCAAGAAATCTTCTACTTATAAAAAAGCAAAACAGCCAGGCAGTGGTGGTGCACACCTTTAATTCCAGCACTTGGAGGCAGAGGCAGGCGGGTTTCTGAGTTCAAGGCCAGTCTGGTCTACAGAGTGAGTTCCAGGACAGCCAGGGCTGCACAGAGAAACCCTGTTCAGAAAAAACAAAAAACAAAAACAAAAACAAAAACAAAGCAAAAATGAAAAAAAAAACTATTCAAATATGATTCAAGGGAGCCAGGTTCTGTCTTTCCCAAGCAGGCACCTGAACTTGGCAGCGTCAATAATGTGGCTCTGACTTTAGAGTCATGAAGGATGGATGTGTGTGTAAAGGGGTTATGGACTCTTCCCTTCACAGTTAAGGGGAGCCTCTGAAGCCAGGCATGTGAAAGGGAGGCCCTGCAATGTGATGCCAATGTGTGTGTGTGTGTGTGTGTGTGTGTGTGTGTGAGAGAGAGAGAGAGAGAGAGAGAGAGAGAGAGAGAGACTATGAAAGTGAGGCCTGGATTGTACCGGAGACCCCACAAGGTTGGCAGTGCCAGAGCCAGGAGGCATCCGACCGACCAGAGTTGCAGATGGAAATGCGATGCAGTGGTGGTGGTGGTGGGGGGCGGGGAGGGGGGAGGCTGAGCTACCAAGGCCTTTGAGAACAGACCTGGAGCCACAGGGTCCCCAGAGGCTTTGTTCAGTATCTTCTCTCTCTGGCCCCACCCATCTTTTAGAATGGCAATGTATGTTCTTTACCACTGTGCATTTGAAGTATGCACTTTGCTTTTTTGGGGGAGGGGAGGAGTATGCACTTTGCTTTTTTTGGGGGGGGGAGAGGAGAGTATGCACTTTGCCTTTTTGGGGGGAGAGGGGAGTATGCACTTTGCCTTTTTGGGGGGAGAGGGGAGTATGCACTTTGCTTTTTTTTGGGGGGGGGGAGTATTCACTTTGTTTTTTTATTTTGACCTTACAGGGCGTTACAGTTAAGAGGTGTTACATTTGCCTTGACTCTCAGAAGAGACTTTGAGCTTTGGACTTTAAAGCAGTGTTAAGTCTGTAAAGGAGGATAGGAACCTTTGAAGTTGTACTCCTTGGATTTCATATCCTGATAGAACCACAAGCCTACGGAGGCAGGGAGAGGACTGCGGTGGTCGGACTGAGAATGGCCCGTAGGCTCATGTATTACGTTTTGTGGGCTGTGGGGTGTCATAAGCCCACACCATCCCCAGCCAGTCCTTAATCAACATACAGTCTCTCTCTCTCTCTCTCTCTCTCTCTGTCTCTCTCTCTCTCTCTCTCTCTCTCTCTCGGCTGTTTCTGCCACTGTGCCTTTGCTCCGCTGTAATGGACTCTCACCCTCGGCAACCCCAAGCCTCCACTAAGCACTTTCTTTTACAAGTTGCCTTGGATGTGGCTGTGGCGGTTCATCACAGCAACAGCAAAGTAACTAAGTAACCAAGAAAGCTGTTAAGAGCAAACACTGGTGTTGCCAGTTGTGAGAAACTGGCACAGGAAATTCTCTGTGGAACACCGTCCGGCTATACCAACCTTTCCTCTCTTCCCCTTGGGGACGTCCTGGAGTGTATCTCAGAGTCTATCTCACACCTCATCACTGCACTCCATTGGCAGCTTTAATTTCCTTTTGAAATCACAGTTCTGCCTTTACTTGTAGGCGGGGTCAAAGTGCCAGGCCATGTGTGCAGGCGGCCAGAGCACAGCTGGATATTTGATTCTTCTGACAAGCAGGGTCTGAGGATCCACTTCAGGTGTGGGGCTTGGCAGAAAGAGCCCCAGCCAGCTGAGCCATCGCCACAGAACACACTTTTTATTTTTTTAGCCACATCTCAGCCCAACCTGGCCTCAAGTTTATATACAAGATCAAGCTCTTCCTACCTTAATCTTCCTCCTGAATGTTGGAATTACAGGTGTACACTATCATATCCAGATCAACTGACTTCTTAAATTGTACTAACAATTTTAGTGTACACAGGCTGACACAGAATTGGAGCTTGCTACCTAGCTACAGTCAGTGTGGTAACAGTATCATTTGAAGTTAGAGTTACCTAAAATTCAGTCAACTATCAAGTGTGAAGTGTTTTCTATTCAAACCAAAAAAAAAAAAATTTTTTTTAATCGGTTGTACAAAGTCATTCAAAGCCGTACAAAGTCTGTAAGTGGACCAGCTGCTCACCTCTTTGGCCCTAGTCGACTGCGATTCCTCAATCTTATCGATGACTGCCTGTACCGCTGCTGGGATCTCAAATTGCAAGCTCATTGAGTTATCTCGGCTGCTTCTGGGCTTTCTCCAGACGGCAAGATCCTTGGTTTCATCATCCTCTGAATCAGATTCATCATAGACTTTGCTTCGTCTTTTGGCAGGCATTTTGAAAATTTGGGCGATTTCTTTGTATTTCTCCCGCTTTTCACAGAATTTAGGCAAATGCTACTAAGTGTCCACTAGGAAGCTTCAAGGAGTCCTGAGGTTATGGCTAACCCTTACTTGGACCAACTAGAAGGCTTCGAAGATTCAAGTCTTGATGATGTTATTAGTAGGCCCATTGTGACACTATCATTGACTGGAATGTTTAGGGATGCTTCCTCTGTGTAAAGAACTAGACATTCTATATGATTATAGAACAGGGTGGGGGAGGGAAACACTGGATAGCAGGAATGCTAAAAGGAATGGAAGACTAGCTGGGCGTGGTGGCGCACGCCTGTAATCCCAGCACTTGGGAGGCAGAGGCAGGCCGATTTCTGAGTTCGAGGCCAGCCTGGTCTACAGAGTGAGTTCCAGGACAGCCAGGACTACACAGAAACCCTGTCTCGAAAAACCAAAAAAAAAAAAAAAAAAAAAAAAAAAAAGGAATGGAAGACACAGCCCTGTACTGAAGAATTACACTCTAGGTGTTAGAACCCAACGGCCAGTCTCTTCTCGCTTCCTGGAGTTGGCTGAAACAGATTTAAGGCTGTGTAGGAATCATGTCCTAAGAGCGCCTCATCTGCCCCTAAACTTTTCTACCAATTGATAACTTAGAAGGTATTTGGAAGAATACCAGTTTCCCTTACTGTTGTTTTCTTGTTTTTGCTTAGTTTTAGTTTTGTTTTGTTTAAGAGTCTGACAAACTTTGGGGTTTCATAGCTGACTCACAAAATCGAAGGGAACATTAGAGGCTGCTTTCTACCCGGAGAGTGCGCCCCCCCTGGGCAGCTCTGACTCCAGGGGGGGTGCTGGGATCACAGGTGTGCATGGCTGTACTTAGGTAACTTTAAAAGCGGAAAAAGCATAAGAAATAAAGTTGAGTCTGGGTTCTTCCCGGTGTGTGTCTCCTCATTCCTAGTTCAGAGGTAACGGGGAGCATGGATATAGAGTGCCGTGTACCTAGTCTCTCTTTACATACTTTTACTGTGTTTATGGACTCATAAACTTTACAGCATCATTTGATAGGTTCTACATATTTTTTAGAATAATTGCTGTATAGTTTAAGCTCTCTACAAAAACTTCCTATGTTGATTCCTTGTTGGAAACATTGTAAAATTCGTCCTCTGTTGAGTCCTCACAAGGTTTGAACAGAACACTAAGTAGGCATTTTAGTTCAAAGGGAGAGAGAGTCCGGAAATCGCTGCTTTGCTTTGCTTTTTCCCTCGGTCCCTTCTGCTCAGTCGATGACTGAGCGCAGGGCCCAAGCGGGCTGAGAGTTCTCTACCACAGGGCTATGCACTCAGCTCCACTCCCCTGCACTTTCAGTTTATTTCTAGACAGTTCTTGCTAAATTAGCAGACTAGGCTTGAATTAATTCTGTAGCCCAGACTGATCTTGAATTTAATTTTTAAAAATTACATACTACATTCATTGATGGATTTGTGTGTGTGTATTTGTGTGTGTGTGTGTGTGTGTGTGTGTGTGTGTGAAGCTCGGGGAGTCATTTTCCTCCTGCTATGCAGTTCGTTCCTTGGGTTACCAGGCATAGTGGCAAGAGCCTTTGCTCATGGAGCCGCCCTACTGGCCAAGGTCTACCACTCTTGAACTTCCGGCTTTAGACCCCAGGTAGCCAGGATGACAGACAAGCTCTACCAGGAGCAGCAGCAGTTGTCTTTTAAAGTTAATAAACAAATACAGGTCAAATTAAATGTTTCTCTCTGAGATGCCACTGTCAGCTAGGCATGGCGGCTCGGATGTGCAATTCCATTTTTTTTATTTATTTATTTATTTATTTATTTATTTTCGAGACAGGGTTTTTCCCGTGTAGCCCTGACTGTCCTTGAACTCACTCTGTAGACCAGGCTGGCCTTGAACTCAGAAATCTGCCTGCCTCTGCCTCCCAAGTGCTGGGATTAAAGGCGTGTACCACCCGCCACCCCCTCCCCATTGATAAGAAACCTTTTAAGGGCAAGTTTCAAACTCCGACCTTTCCAGTTTAAAAAACATTTGTTGAGTTAGTACTATGCCGCTGCAATTACCTTAAACCATGAAGACCATACAATAGGGCTTTTAAGAGCAAACCAAAAGTGGTGGGAAAATTAAGATAAAGACATGAAAGATCTGTGAAGCAGAGTCTTGGGGAAAACATTTTATACAGAGATATTGCCTGACAGATAGGGAAGATACCTTGAGGCACCATGGCTTTGGAGGTAAGTGCTAAAGTTTCTATTCTAGTGGGAGAGAATTTTGTAACTTTTATTTGCCTGAAGTAAATGTTGTCGCTGAGGTTTACTGCCTCTGTCTACTAACCTAGGCCTAGTCCTGGAGGTTTCTAGCCTCCTTACCATCTCATGTAGGCCAAGAATGTGTTTCTTCTAACACTTGCTGCTGAATAAGCTCACCCCTTCCTAGTTCTTTATAAGTTTTTTTGTTTGTTTGTTTTTGTTTGTTTGGGTTTTTTTTTTTGTTTGTTTTTCGAGACAGGGTTTCTCCATATAGCCCTGGCTGTCCTGAAACTCACTCTGTAGACCAGGCTGGCCTCAAACTCAGAAATCCGCCTGCCTCTGCCTCCCAAGTGCTGGGTGCTGGGATTACAGGCGTGCGCCACCACCACCCGGCACAAATTTTTTGTTGTTTGTTTCTTTTCCGTTTCCCCCCCCCCCCCCCCCGAGACAGGGTTTCTCTGTGTAGTTCTGGCTGTCCTGGAACTCACTCTGTAGACCAGGCTGGCCTCGAGCTCAGAAATCCGCCTGCCTCTGCGTCCCTAGTGCTGCCTGGTATAAAATTTTTTTTAATTTAAAAAAAAAAAAAAAAAGCGTTTTCAACTGGAGCAAAAGAGACTGGTAAAGGAAGAATAACTCTAGTAAAAATAATTAAAATATTTGTATACTTTTTATTCGACTATGAAAACACCAATAAATAGATCTTTGCTAATTATTAGTGGTGCAGTAAGCTACTCACAGTGGAACACCATTATGTTAATGAAGACATGATTCCAAGGGGCCTGGGGCAAAGTTCTGTTAAAAGTTGTAGCTAAAGGAATCTGATTCTAATACAGCATTCTTTCAGCAATTTATTCAGGGTATTAAGATTAACTTATGCAAAATGCTTAGAGTACTAAGCACGTAGGATGCAATTAACATGGAGTGGCTGTATAGCATCTTAGCTCCCTCTACAGTAGCTTTTTTCATTGGCGAAGCGGGCGCGCTCAGACGCCTTTTAATCCGACCTAGGTTTTGAATTACGAAGCAGCGCACGTGTAAGGAGTGGGGTGCTCAGCTTTTCTGGTAAGAAGCAAAAATTCGTCAGTGAGCGTTTTACACGTGGTACAGACCAGCGCGGCCTCCGGAGCGTCTACCCACATGCTACATGGGCCACACACTTTAGCTTACACTGCCAAAGAAGACGCAGTCAGAGCGAAGCACGCAGTGGGGAGGGGGAGGGGCGCGCCTCCGCTCCCGGAAGCAGTTTGCTCCAGAACCGGAAACAGTTGTTGCTTCCAGGGAGGCGGGACTGGGCGGGTCAGGGCGCAGCGGCTGACGGCGGGGGAGGAGCCGGGTCCACTGCCGGGTGGAGGGGCAAGGCGAGTGTCCTTATCCTACCGATTGGGGCCCGGGCCTGTGAGCCAGTTGGAGTCGCGGCAGCGTGAACGATCGGGCCGAGCGGAAGCAGACATGTTGCTCTTCGTTGAGGTGAGTGGCTTAGGTCATCTGGTCCGGCTCTGAGAAGAGCTGGAGTGTTAGGGGCGCGGGCCGATCCCACCGCCATGTGACTTTCCAGGCCGTACACGCCGCGGAGCCCAACGAGAGGCTGACACAGCACCTGGGCCGTGCAGGCCTGCAGCCCCGCCGTGCGCTCCCGCACGGCCGAGGAGGCTGTGGGGATCGAGGCCCGCGGCGGCGGGGAAGGGAAGGCGGCGTGTTGGGGGGCTGGGCTGAGGTGGCGTGAGGAGCGGAGGGAGAGATCGGGGTGTCCCATATGGAGATTCTGAAGGAGGCGAGCGGGCGGGGGCGGGGGGCGGAGCCTGCGGAGAAAGGGCGATCAGGTGGGCGCGTTGGGGGGTGCGGGAGGCCTCGCGGGGCCGCCTGGGACGGAGCGAGCAACATGTGGCAGCGCGGGAGGGGAAGGGGAAATGCGGGTGTCGTGGGGTTTTGTTAATTGGGGAGGGGCGTGTATTTTGAGAGAAGAGTAGAGATCTCGCCCGGACCCCCGAGCTCCACCAAAATTTTGTCGGGTTCCGTTCGCCAGCTCTGGAACGTTCTGTGGGTGAGAGCGGGCTGCTGCGAGCGGCGAAGCCCCGTAGGGGTCGGAAGCCTTGAAAGGCACCGCTCTGACCTTTTGTAAAAGTTACTCCGGCTGCGGCTGCGTGGTGCGGGTTGATTCCGCGAACCTGTTTGGAGCCTGTTACAAGGAAAATTACGAGGAGGAGAGAGAAACTTAGGGAAAGCCGGGGTTTTGTGGTGGTGTCGGGTCGTCCGGCGTCCGCCTGTTGGAGATTTCAATGTAGCGATTACCTGTCTTAGACAAAAAGCGACGAAGTTTAATTTCTCTGGTTTCGGCCCTGCTGTGTGGTGAGTGAGCATCAGCTGACTGCCTGGCAAATGCTTTGAGTAGATTCCAGATCATATTGTTCTTACATTGTGAAAACGTCAATCCAGCAAAGCTGCAACTTTGCAACTTGGCATTTGTTAACTATGTCCGTAAAAAGAATCTCTTCATGAGGGAAGGAATCACAGGTTGTATAATGGACTTGGAAGATGAGGCTAACTTAGGGGCGTAGAATGTTCTGAAGTGGCGGTGGGAGAATCTTTTTCCCTGGTAGTCTGGCATAAATAAGCAATTCTTTTTATTTTAATTGTGCTTGGTATTGTGTTACATAAGGATATTTTCACACAAACAGGTGTGTTGTATATTAAGCAAACACCTCCTTATGTCTTCTGTACTCATTTTTTTCCTCATTACTGTACCTTTTACCCTCCTGTGATGTTTATGTAGTCGATAAGTTTGGAATCCTAAATTAAAGACGCTTAATTAATGTATGCTAAAGGGCAGTAGTGTGTCTTCATTTGGACATTCGAAGCAGACCGCTCAAAGTTTTTAACAGTAGACTCAGATCGTAATGTCCATTTTTGTTGTTACTAATTTAAATCCATCTTATTTTTTAAAAGAATAAGAAAACAGGCTTTATTGCAAGCGGGGCTAGTTTCCTATAGGAATTACAATGCTGTGCAAATACTGTTTTTTTTTTTTTTTTAAACCCCCTCGACCTTTTCTCTGTGTAGCCCTAGTTTCCCTGGGACTCACTCTGTAGACCAGACTAGCCTCAAACCCAGAGATCTGTCTGCCTCTGCTTCCTGAGGCCCGGGATTAAGGAGATATTTCTGAGTTTAGACATGGTATATGCCTTTGCCTCCCAAAGTGCTCTGATTAAAGGTATGCAACTCCATTCCTGTCTCTGCTAATGGATAATGAGGCTGGATTATTTCTTTGTTTTCCACTAAACTACTATGTAGATTTAGTTAATGTGCTCTTTAGTAACTATTGATTCAGTTTACCATTTTCTCTTATGTAGTTTTTTGAAAATAAATGTTTTGAAATATATTAAAACCAGGTAGAATTTGGGTGGTGGGGACTCATGAGATGGCTCAGCGGTCAAGAGCACTGACTGTTCTTCCGAAAAAGGTCCTGAGTTCAAATCCCAGCAAACACTTGGTGGCTCACAACCATCCTTAATGAGATCTGATGCCCTCTTCTGGTGTCTGAAGACAGCTACAGTGCACTTACATATAATAAATAAATCTTTAAAAAAAAAAAAAAAAAAAAAAAGCCGGGCAGTGGTGGCGCACGCCTGTAATCCCAGCACTTGGGAGGCAGAGGCAAGTGGATTTCTGAGTTCGAGGCCAGCCTGGTCTACAGAGTGAGTTCCAGGACAGCCAGGGCTATACAGAGAAACCCTGTCTCGGAAAAAAAAAAAAAAAATTCGGGTGGTGGTGATGCACACTTTTAGTTCCATTCATTGGGAGGCAGAGGCATAGGCAGGTGGGTTAGGCCATCCTGGTGTACAGATCCAATTGCAGGACAGCCAGGGCTACACAGAGAAACTCTGTCTTGTAAAACAAAAACAAAAAAAAAGCCCTGATTGGATTTGTCTATCATACTAACAATTTTATAACACATTGATAATGGCTTGTTCAATATTGATTTGCTTGGTGATCTTATACATTTCATAGCTTAAATTAAAAACTTTCTGTGTGGTGCCACAGTGTACACATTGATCAGAGGATCACTCTACGGTGTCATTTCTCTCCTTCCGCCTTTATGTGGGTTCTGGAGATTAAAAAGGATGGCAGAGGTCCGACTGGCTCTGTTTCTCTCAACTCATTAGATTGAGGCTGAATTCTAATTAGCTTTTTGAGAGGGAAGAGGGCAAGTAGGCCTGTAAATTAAGGACAAATGAGGGAAACACCTGAGAACGAGAGGGGTTACAAAGGAGAAATTTTAGAATGGGCAATGTTCTTTAAGTCCTGAATTGCAGGGTGTTTGCTCTGCCCCTCAGCTCCCCCACCCCGACACTGAGGAATGAACCCAGAGCCCTGTGGATGTCAGGCAAGCACTCTGTCACTTAGTATGCTAGCCTGAACTTTTTTTTTTTTTTTTTTTTTTTTTTTTTTTTTTTGGTTTTTCAAGACAGGGTTTCTCTGTAGTCCTGGCTGTCCTGGAACTTACTCTGTAGACCAGGCTGGCCTCGAACTCAGAAATCCGCCTGCCTCTGCCTCCCAAGTGCTGGGATTACAGGCGTGCGCCACCACGCCCGGCTCTCAGCCTGAACTTTTTTAAATTGCCTTATTACATAGACCTGGCTGGTTTGGAACTTGCTATGTAGACCAGGCTTTGCCTATCTGTGCCTCCCAAATGCCGGGATTAAAGGCATGTGTCACCACCTCTTTTCCCATTAAATGCCCTTGACATTTTAATGACTACTAAAATTGGATTTCTCTCTATTGGAGGGTTTTTTTTGTTGTTGTTTTTTTGGATTTTGGTTTTTAGGTTTTTTGAGACAGGGTTTCTCTGTATAGCCCTGGCTGTCCTGGAACTCACTCTGTAGACCAGTCTGGCCTTGAACTCAGAAATCCGCCTGCCTCTGCCTCCCAAGTGCTGGGATTACAGGTGTGCGCCACTATCGTCCAGCTTCTATTTGAGTTTTACTCTGATAATATCCCCTTAATAAGGGAGAAATTTTTTTTTACCTTAGGTTGCTTGAAATACTCTATATGCTTTTTAAAAATTGTTCTGGTAAGTTTATTAATTAAAAGTTGTTTGTATCTTTATAGTCCAGACTAGAGGCAGTTCTTTTTTTTTTTTTTTTTTTTTTTTTTTGAGACAGGGTTTCTCTGTAGCCCTGGCTGTCCTGGAACTTTCTCTGTAGACCAGGCTGGCCTTGAACTCAGAAATCCACCTGCCTCCCAAGTGCTGGGATTAAAGGCTTGTGCCACCACTGTCCAGAAGAGGCAGGAACAACTGACATTCATGTTAGTTTCTTTTAATTTATAGTACAGGTTTTTGTTGAGGATGGTGCTTATGTATTATAGAGGTCAGCACAGCTCTTCTAGAGTAGGTTCTGTCCTCCCACAATGATGGGCCCCAGGGTTCAAACTCAGGATGTCTGGCTTAACAGCAAGTGCCTTTACCCACTAAGCGTTTTGCAGGGCCTTTGGTATTTTTAAGGACATTCACATCGTAATGTAGCATCACTACATCTGTCTCCAGAACTCTTTAGCATCCAGTTTGTAAAACTGAAGCTCTGGAAACATGGACCCAGGCTGTTTGTATAGTACCTAAATCTGGCAGTTCATGACTCCTGCTCCAGAGGATCTAGTGCCCTCTGCTGGCCTCTTAGGGCACAGAAACACATATAAATAAAAGTTAATCTTAAACAAGAAAATCTGAACCACCCCCCAATACAGTACTCAGGTTTTTTTTTGTTGTTGTTGTTTTTATAGTTGTTAGTGTTGAAAATTAGTGTATGTGTACATTATTTGTAGGTTTTGTGTGTGTGTTTTGTTTTTTTTTTTTTTTTTTTTTTTTGGTTTTTTGAGACAGGGTTTCTCTGTGTAGCTCTGGCTGTCCTGGAACTCACTTTGTAGACCAGGCTAGCCTCGAACTCAGAAATCCACCTGCCTCTGCCTCCCAAGTGCTGGGATTACAGGCGTGCGCCACCACTGCCCGGCCTTGTGTTTTTTTTTTTACCTCACTCCCCATTGTACTCATAGATATATATGTGTGTGCATATGCATTTGTGGAAGCTAAGATAGATGTTGGGTGTATTCTTCAATTTCTTTTTACTTATTTTCTGAGACAAAGTTTCTCACTGAACATGTAGCTCACCAATTTGGTTATGCTGGCTGGCCAGCCAGTTCCAGGTATCTGACTTCCTTTGCTTCCTTAAGACTGGGATTGACCTACCCGTCCCCTCCCCCACATTTGTGTGTGTTAACATTGCCTTTCTTGTGCTGTGACATACCTGTGGAGGTCAGAGGACAGCTTGCAGAGTTATTTCTATTCTTTCATCACGTGTTCTGCATCCATCAAAGTGGCAAACAGATTTACCTGCCAAGTCATCTCACTATGATGTAGTTCCAGTGGCTTGGAACTTGTTATATATAGACCAGGATGGCTTTGAACTTAGAAATGTTTCCACCTCTATCTCCAGAGTTCTGGGATTCATAACTTGAACTAACCATTTTGTTTTATTTTTGAAGGCAGGTTTTTGTTTTTTTGTTTTTTGTTTTTTGTTTTTTGTTTTTTTTGAGATAGGGTTTCTCTATGTAGCCCTGGCTATCCTCGAAGTCAGAGTGAGTGAATCACTTACCTGCCTCTTACCTTACCTCCGGAGTGCTGGGATTAAAAGTGAGCACCTCTGGTTTGTTTTGTTTAATGTAGGTGCTGGAGTTGGATTTCAAGTCTTTATCCTTGCTTGGACAAGCACTCCACTGACTCAGCTGTCTTCCCAGCCTCAAAATTTATTTTTTAAAAGAATGATTAGGAAGAAAGTACAGGAACAAAATATAAATATATTTACTTTTTTGGGCGGGGGTAAGTTGGGCTATCCAATCTGAGACTCTGTTGAGCAGGTATTCTGCACTAAGTAGCTCCAGACTCTGTTTTTGTGTTTGTTTTTTTAAGATGTATTTAGTTTATGTAAGAGTACACTGTAGCTGTACAAATGGTTGTGAGCCATCATGTGGTTGCTGGGGGTTGAATTTAGGACCTCTGCTTGCTCCAGTCAGCCCCACTCATTCCACTTATCAACCTTGCTCGCTCTGTCCCTGCTTGCTCCATTCCAAAGATTGATTGATTGGTTGGTTGGTTGGTTGATTGATTGATTATATGAAAGTACACTGTAGCTGTCTTTAAACATACCAGAAGAGAGGGCATCAAATCTCATTATGGATGGTTGTGAGCCACCATGTGGTTGCTGGGATTTGAACTCAGGACCTTCAGGAGAGCAGTCAGTGCTCTTAACCGCTGAGCCATCTTTCCAGCGCGCTCCAGCCTCTTTATTGTGAAAAGTTTACCAAAAAATTTTATGAATAATTGGTTTTTGAGAAAGATGGCTTGGCAGTTAGGTGCACTGACGGCTCTTCCAAGGATCAGGTTTGAATAAGTCTAGTCCCAGGTGGTTCAGTGCCTTTTCTGGCCTCTGCATACTACATGCCATGGGTACAGATACATGTGTAGACAAAGCACTTGTATGAACAAAATAAATTAATTGAAATTTTTAAAGATACAAAAACATCCGTTGATACTTCAGATTATAAAGAAGCAAGTTATTGAAAATACTGATACTTGTCACTTTAGATTTGTTTTGGGCTTAAAGAAAGGTTTGGTACTAGATAAACAGTTGAAGCCTGCAACTTTGATTTTTCTACCTTTGAGCTTAAAAGATTTTGGTGCAAAGCTGGGCGTGGTGGCGCATGCCTGTAATCCCAGCACTCTGGGAGGCAGAGGCAGGCGGATTTCTGAGTTCGAGGCCAGCCTGGTCTACAAAGTGAGTTCCAGGACAGCCAGGACTATGCAGAGAAACCCTGTCTTGAAAAAACCAAAAAAAAAAAAAAAAAAAAAATTTGGTGCAGTTGTAAATGGAGTCTAAGTCTGTGTTGCAGAGTATAAGGTTAAGAATGATGAGAAACTCATCCGGGCGGTGGTGGCGCAGGCCTGTAAATCCCAGCACTTGGGAGGCAGAGGCAGGCGGATTTCTGAGTTCGAGGCCAGCCTGGTCTACAGAGTGAGTTTCAGGACAGCCAGGACTACATAGAGAAACCCTGTGCCTAACTTCTGCTGACTCCCCATCCAGGGAATCTGATGCTCTCTGGCTTCCCTGGACACCTTCATACCCACATACATGAACTCATGCAGCCTCGCATAAATACTACTAAGTACTACTACTACTACTACTACTACTACTACTAGTACCACCAAGGAAAACACTGTTTTTGACTTAAGATAGAATTCCCATCAATTGATTTCAGAAATCAGAAATTGATTTAGAAATCTGTCACTACTTATTAATAAAAATTATATATTCTGAAAATATCTATAATAACAGAAAGCATGATATATTCAAGTAGGTTGGGTTGAAATAGTATTTTCTTTGTTTTTAAATGTTTTGTTTGTCATTTTGAGATAGGGTTCGTGTAACCCAGCCTAACCTCAAGCTTGTTATGTATGTAGTTGATACCAGCCTTCAACTTCTGACCTACCTCTGCTTATGGGGTTATGGTCATGCTAATATATGCCTTTTAATTTAAAGACTCAGGAGGTAAAGGCAGGCAGAACTGTTAGTTCTAAGCCAGCCTGAGCTACATAGTAAGATGCTAGCTCTACAGAAAAAGTGTTTTGTAGAGGTTAATTTTTTTATTATGTAGGTAGTTTTTATATTTCATATGGAGGTCTGAAATACTTCAGATTAATTACTTTTTGAAATTTTATATTTTCAAGATGAGAAACTAGTATTTGGCTGGGCATAGAGGTGCATACTTATAATCCTGATGCTTAGGAAGTAGATAGACTGACAGCTTGAAATGCAAACCAGCTTGAGCTAATAGTGGAGACCCATGGGAGGGGACATATTTATGTATCTAATTATGGTCTAATACCTGTACTACTTATCTATTCATTTGTTTGTTTTGTTTTCAAATTTAAGCAATAGAAAAAAGACTTTGACCTATATTTTTTGATCTATATTTTGATACAGATTTTTTGATTGTTTAGCAGGTGACATCTAAAGGCACTGGTTTAAATCCTAATGCCAAAGTGTGGCAAGAAATTCCTTCTGAAAATCCGGATGGCACTCCTGTAACCGAAACCTCTTGGAATGAAACTGCAGCCACATCTGGATCTCACCCTGAGGGTAAGTCTTAACTACTTATTGGAAAGATTACATTTTGATTAAAAGTATATGGTCAGATCAACTCAAACAACTTTGAGATACCTTTGGTTATTTGATGTGTTGCTTGACATTTGTGCTCAACAAAATGAAGAAAAGTTAACTAAGAAAGAAAGATTCACTTTGGCTCATGAGGGTTTGGTATAGTAACTGAGTGCCATTACGTTGGGCGTTTTTGGGAGACAGGCTATGACTGGGAGTCTCCTGAGAGAGCAGAGGTGCTCATGTCATGCTGCCAGGAAACCTAGAACGTGAGAGAAAAGTGCTCGGAGACATTCAGCCACAAAGCTTCTCTCTTCAACTAGCTTCTACCTCTTAGGAGCCATCATTTCTAAATAGCTTGGAAGATTGTGAGCTCTTCAGCAGGTTAATGTGTGTGTGGGAGGCCTGCTCATTTGTATATAGTATATCATTTATAATTTCTTACAAGATGAGTTTGGGTCTGGAATCAGTGGCTGATTAACTCACTGGACTTGGGAAATAGCCTCATTGAGCTTATTTCCTTTATCCACAGAATAGAAATAATAAAAAGTAATAGCCAATGACTTTTCAGAAAAGTAAGCAAAAGAATTATGCAAACATTTGGAAACACAGAGTGCTAGCTTATCCACAATGGTCAAAACTTGTGTCCCGTCAGAAATAACTCTTAAGTCACTGAACATTTCCCCAACCGGTACCATTCTTTGGAATTTTTTTTAGAAGGCATAATTCAAGAGTTAATTCCTGTTTACATTCAGTGCCTTTTCTTGAAAACAGGCAATACAGAACTTTCGGAAGATATGTGTAAGGAATATCAAGTAATGTATACTCCATCTTGTGAAACCACAAGAAATACTGCAGATATTGAAGAGTCAGCTGATGGAATGCTCTTAGGACCGGAAGACCTGAATTACCAACTATATGATGTTTCTGGTAACTTTTGTTGTTTTGTTGCTCAATGAGAACTTAGTATCATTAGCTCTCCATCAATTCAGTAAAAATGACATTGGTCGGTTTGTTTTCCTTTTTGAAAAGAAGCATATGTCAAACAGGTGATAGGTATTTTTTTTTAAATATTGTTGGCTAGTACCCAGATATAAGATTTGTAGTTTAGAATCTTCGTAAAGACCTGTTAAAGAAAAGTGTGAAATTATCAGGAGAAAATAGTTAAGAAATCCATCTTTTAAGAGTTCTAGGTTCTTAGTTGATTAGTTATGATAACTTTAACCAAGTTTTCTACCAGTTTCGTCAACATGAAATTTATTTTTTAAAACAAATGTTTTATTTGTTTTAAAAGACTAAACTGGGTGGTAGTAGTACATGTCTGTCTTTAATTGCAAGCAGATCTCAGTTTGAGAACAGCCAGGGCTACGCAGAGAAACCCTGTCAGGGGTAGCCTTCCCTCCTAATCCAGCATCTCACTGCAGGTCAGAAAAATGACTCTTTTGTTAACATTTGGATAGGTGGGTTCTGTATAGAAGAGTGCATATTTGGACTTGGGTTTATGCTTGTGTGGCAAAGCATGTCCCCAGCCCTCAAATATATGTCATGTGTGTGACACTGCATATGAATCCATTACCACACACCATGCTAAATGAATAATACTGTATTTTGGAGTTGTGGTCCTATCTCAATAAAGATAATTCTTTATTGTTTGTTTGTTTTTTGTTGTTCAAGACAGGGTTTCTCTGTATAGTCCTGGCTGTCCTGGAACTCACTCTGTAGACCAGGTTGGCCTAGAACTTAAGAGATCCATCTGCCTCTGCCTCCCAAGTGCTGGGACTAAAGGCATGCGCCACAACTGCCTGGCTAAGATAATTCTTGATTCAATATAAAATACTGCCAAAAAAAGTATTAAGTTGAAAGAAATTAGACTTTTACTTTTTAATTTGTGGGTACTCTTTGACTTCTGAGTGTAATATGCTAAGTTTCAGCACCTGTAATAACTTCATAACGGTTGTTCTCTCCCTCCCTCTTGTTTTTGCCATCAGGAGAAAACAGTTCAACAATTTCTACAGAAGATTTAAAAGAATGTCTGAAGAAACAATTGGAATTCTGTTTCTCACGGTACAGTCTTTTTAACTGATATTCTCCTTTTGTGGTAAAATACCTGTGGAATAGGAGGTTATCATTTTTATTTCATGGATTTTGGTATCTATCTTGAGTATTGAGTATATTTCTTTTTTTTCTTTTTCTTTTTTCTTTTTCTTTTCTTTCTCTCTCTCTCTCTTTTTTTTTTTTTGGTTTTTCGAGACAGGGTTTCTTTGTGTAGTCCTGGCTGTCCTGGAACTCACTCTGTAGACCAGGCTGGCCTCGAACTCAGAAATCCGCCTGCCTCTGCCTCCCAAGCGCTGGGATTATAGGCGTGTGCCACCATGCCCGGCTTGAGTATATTTCTTAATTAGACTTTTAACAGTATAACCTGTCTTTGGATTTATATCTCTTCCCAAGTGTTAGGTTTCTATTGTATACTTTTCCTAGGATCATCAGCATTAAGTGAAAATAATTTTTAAAAACTAATGGAATAAACCCTGTCTCGGAAAAACAAACAAACAAACAAAACTAATGGAATAAGAAAATATTTTAAAAAAGCATTTGGAATGTAAACAAAGTATAGAAAATTAAAAGCATTTGGAATTTAAAAAGAATATAGAAAATAAAAATAAAAAAAAATTGGAATGTAAACAATATAGAAAAAAGAATGGAATAGAAGGAGGAGTTGTGTTTTGTAACTTTTTATTTGCTTTTGTTTTTTTTGGAGACAGAGTTTCTCTGTATAGCCCTGGCTGTCCTGGAACTCAGTCCGTACGTAGACCAGGCTGGCCTGGAACCCAGAAATCCCCTTGTCTCTGCCTCTTAAGGCATGGACCACCACTGCCCATTCGGTTTTGTAACTATTGAACAGAGTAATTTTATCAAGACCACAAAAAGACAGGCTGCTAATATTAACATTTTGCTTTGGTTTTGTTCTTTTTTTTTTTTTTTTTTTTTTTTAATGGTTTTTCAAGAGAGGGTTTCTCTGTGTAGCCCTGGCTGTCCTGGAACCCACTCTGTAGACCAGGCTGTCCTTGAACTCAGAAATCCATCTGCCTCTGCCTCCCAAGTGCTGGAATTTTGTAGGTGAAATAGTTTTGCAGGTGAAAATTATATATAAATATTCATTGTTGCTTAGACATCATAAAGTTTCAGTGCATTGTAACAACGCATGATGAATCATTAATCCCAGTACTGGGGAGGCAGAGGCTGGAGAGGTGGAGGCCAGCATTGTCTGCAGAGTAAATTTTAGGACAGCTAGGGTTATATAGGGAGACCCTTTCTTAAACAAAACTAAACAAAGGCTGTTTATAAAATTGAAAATTTGGACATACATGGATATGTAGCCTTTTCCTGCCTTTGGTGAACCAATTTTCCAAACTTCTAGACCAGAGCATAGATTTTATTATATTTTCATTCTCTCTCTCTCTCTCTCTCTCTCTCTCTCTCTCTCTCTCTCTCTGTGTGTGTGTGTGTGTGTGTGTGTGTGTCTGTGTGTGTGTGTGTGTTTTGGTTCCTGGAGAACTTCCTGCTTCTGCCTCTTTCTTTTTTTTTTTTTTTTTTGGTTTTTCGAGACAGGGTTTCTCTGTGTAGTCCTGGCTGTCCTGGAGCTCACTCTGAAGACCAGGCTGGCCTCGAACTCAGAAATCCGCCTGCCTCTGCCTCCCAAGTGCTGGGATTAAAGGCGTGCGCCACCAACGCCCGGCCTGCTTCTGCCTCTTTAGGGCTGGGAGTGGGAAATTCTGGGCCACCTTACCCCTTTAACCTGGATGCTCTCACATGCTATAGAAAATTAAGTCCTGTGTCACTGAGCTGTGATCCTCAGCTCTGGTTCTCATATGAATAATTTGTTTCCTTGATAGTTACCCTATGGCTATTTTGTTGTTTTATAATCCACTCCCTACTTCTTTTTCTTTTATGGAGCTGAAAATTAACGTGCTAGGCAAGGACTCAACCACTGTGCTGTATCCCAGCACTAATTCCACCAAATTTTTCTATGTCCAGTAGTAGACATTTTACCACAAGAAAACACACTTCTTTTTCTATGTTTTGCGTTTGAGACAGGTGCTTATGCATCCCAAGCGGCCCTCAACTCTTGTGATTCTCCTTCCTCAGCTACTTTAGCCACTGGGATTGTAAGCATGCATTGTCACAATAATCTATTTAGTTTTTTTTTGTTGTTGTTTGTTTTTTAACAACAAGGACTTACTCTGTAGCCAAGGCTGACCTGGAATTCACTGTAAGCCAAGACTGGCTTTGAATTCTCAACAGTCCTCTTATGAATTCCTAGTCCTGAAATTAATGTGAATAATTTATTTTCCAAAGTTTATTTTATTTTGTTTTTTTGTTTTGTTTTGTTTTGTTTTGTTTTGTTTTGTTTTGATTTTGGTTTCTCTGTATAGCTCTGGCTGTCCTGGAACTCACTCTGTAGACCAGGCTGGCCTTGAACTCAGAAATCCACCTGCCTCTGCCTCCCAGAGTGCTGGGATTACAGGCATGTGCCACCACCGCCCAGCGATTACAGCTTTTTAATTGTTCAATGGTTTATAGATATCTGATTTTCAAGTTATTAAGTACTATTTATTACTGTGATATTAATTTGTCCTTTTATGATGAAAGGACAGATCTATTATTACCCTTCCCCAACAAATAACTTTCGACCATTTAGTTTTATAATCCAAATAGGATATTAATTAACTTGAGTTTTTCTTTAAAGGTCTATGCGCTTACTGTTTGCCCATAACAAAGACTTAGTTTTATGGAAGTTTTGCCTGCGCATTACATACATTACATGTTGCCTGTAGAAGACAGAGAACGTCAGGTCCCCTGGAGCTGAAATTGACAGGTGGCATAAGTAGCCACGTGAGTGCTGAGAATCAAACCAGAGTTCTCAGGAAAATGATTGACTTCATAACCCTTGGGCATTTCTGCAGCTCCCTTAAAGCCTTTAAAGTACTATCAACCCATGAAGCATTTTCATGAAAACCATCATCTGCCTAGGAGACACAAAACAATAAACATATAGCTAGTGTATGTGTAGGTGATAATTACTATGGGTAAAAAATTAAAACTGTAAGAAAGGAAACACTGTTAATATATATTCATAATTCACCTTAGTTTTTCTATTATTGTTATTTCTGTAGACATTGGTAAACATGAATATGGTACAGTTTTATAATGTGTGTTATAATTGGTTCTGTTTCTTTCAGAGAAAATTTATCAAAGGACCTTTACTTGATATCTCAAATGGATAGTGATCAGTTCGTCCCAATATGGACAGTGGCCAACATGGAAGAAATAAAAAAATTGACTACAGATCCAGATTTAATTCTTGAAGTATTGAGATGTATGTAAATGCCTTTGAGCTTCTTTTTCTTTAATCATAAAAGTCAAGTATTTTTATTTCTGATCATACAGGGATTGTAGTCTATGTGTTCGTATGTGCATTTGAATAGCAGCTTCTATGATGATTCTGTAGCCTTTTTTTCTTACTCACATAGCAAGTAAAACAATAAACTCTCATTGGCCTCATTTGTTTTATTCTGACTTCACAACTGCTAATAAGTTGTGGTTTATAATTAGGTATCTCCAAAGTTTGATATGAACTTGTTCCTCCCTCTATCCCCTACCTGTTCTCTTCCCTTTCTCCTTCACCAGTTAATGAGGTTTTATTCTGTAGTTCAAGTTAGTGTCAAATTCAGTGTTCTCTGTGTCTGCCTCCAAACTTCTGAGATACAAAAATGAATACCACTGTGACCTGCAAGAATTTTCGTTCTGTGTAGCCTTGGCTGTCTTAGAACTCATCTGTAGACCAGGCTATCCTCGAACTCTCAAGAGATTTGCCTGCCTCTTCCTCCCTAGTGCTGGGATTAAAGGTGTGAACCACCATGCCTGGCTATGGGTTTATTTCTTAATTTATTGTCTCAATTTTTATTCATACCTTTTGGGTTTGTTTTGTTTTTTGTTTTGTTTTGTTTTTATCTTATTGAAAGCATGTTCCGTAGTTGTCTGTGTGTGCAAAAGTGTATGTAGGCATACAGATGACTAAAGTCTAGAAGGCGGTTTTGGGTATTTTACCGAAGTGTTACCCCCCCTTTTTTTTTTCTTTTTAATATAGTTTAAGCCAGGCATGGTGGCACATTCCTTTAGTCCTAGCACTCAGGAGGTAGACAGGAGGATCTCTGTGAGCTCAAAGCCACCCAGATCTACACGGAGAATTCAAGACAGCTGCATAGAGACACTTTATTTTAATTAATTTTGTATATGTTTTTCCTGCATGTATAATGTACACTACATTCCTGGTATCCAAAGAGGTCAGAAGAGGGCATCAGATCCCCAGGTATGAACTACCATGGGTGCTAGAAACCAAACATGGATCCTTTTTTTTTTTTTTTTTTTTAGATATATTTATTTTTATATGTAAGTACACTGTATCTGTCTTCAGACACCCCAGAAGAGGGCATCAGATTTCATTGCAGATAGTTGTAACCACCATGTGGTTGCTGGGAATTGAACTCAAGACCTCCAGAAGAACATCTCTCCAGCCCAAACATAGATCTTTTGTAAGAGCAACAAGTGCTTTTTAACAGCTCCTGTGCTGTGTTTTTAAGATAGGCTAGGATCTCTCATCTAACCTTTAGATATACTAAAATTAATTTTTGTATACTCATCTTTTTGGTGACTGTGGAACATTCATATTTTCTTTGAACATCATTAGATATTTTAATTTTAATATTAAATGAATTTTTTGCTGGTACACTTTCTGCATCTACCATCTATTGGAATTATGTATTCCAATCACATTAATTTGTTACAAAACTAGCCTGATCAGGCCAGTAAGCTGGCTTAGTAAAGGTACTTGCATGTACTGTGTGTGCATACATGCACATGTGCACTTGAGTGTGGGGTACTTAATTAATAGCTTGTCTTTGTTAACTGCCTGACTGGATAAAGGAAGTCTTTGGAAGTTCAACCTAGAACCTAGTGCATATTAAGTAAGTGCGCCATCATTGAATTATATCCCCGGCCTTCTTCTCAGATCTTCATTTAATTAATATGTGAGTGAATTTTAATAATGAAATGTGTTAACAAGCTTAAAAGCTTACTGTAGCAAGTACAATAATCAATTTTATGTAAGGGAGTTGAGGACTTCTATTTCTAGATGATTGTAGCCATTTCTGAGATTATTCATTTGTGTGGTTAGTCCTGCTGTGTTAGAACTAACTTACTCTGTAGGCAAGACTGTCTCAATGCACAGAAATCATCCTGTCTCTGCTTCCTTTGTGCTGGAATTAAAGGCATGTGCTGCCACCACCACCTGACCAAATCATTTCTAAATCATTTGTAAAGATGTCATTTCTTAAAAATCAACCAGTCTGCCGGGCGTTGGTGGCGCACGCCTGTAATCCCAACACTTGGGAGGCAGAGGCAGGTGGATTTCTGAGTTCGAGGCCAGCCTGGTCTACAGAGTTCCAGGACAGCCAGGGCTAAACCTTGTCTCAACCCCCCTCGCCCCCCCCCAAAAAAAAAAATTCAACCAGTCTTAGCTACACAGAAAGTTGGCAAAGCATCTAGAAGATATATTTTTGGCCTTTTTAGTGACATACATAAGAGCAGATATGTTAGGATGAATTCTGGGCTTTATGCATATCGCTAAGAAAAAAAGAATTATACATTGAAGTCACAATAATGCTTTTTATTTCCTGGAGGCTACTTTGTAGCACATTAAATCACAGTGTATACTTATGTAGCAAATAGCATTCAACTTTGTATATAAAACTACTTTAACCTAACAGTAATTGTTGGCATTTTACCGTAGCATTTGATAATTTATTTGATTAGAAATTGAACTGAAGCCGGGCAGTGGTGGCTCATGCCTGTAATCCCAGCACTCTGGGAGGCAGAGGCAGGCGATTTCTGAGTTCGAGGCCAGCCTGGTCTACAGAGAGTTCCAGGACAGCCAGGACTACACAGAGAAACCCTGTCTTGAAAAACCAAAGAAAACACACACACACAAAAGAAATTGAACTGAATAGTTTTTAATGGCATCATTAGTATCATTACCATTTACTTTTAAGTGGATCTTATTTTTTTTTTTTTTAAATTTCAGCCTCCCCTATGGTACAAGTTGATGAGAAGGGAGAAAAGGTGCGACCAAGTCATAAGCGGTGTATTGTGATTCTCAGAGAAATTCCTGAGACAACACCTGTGGAGGTAAGCATTGATGGCTACTAAAGCTGAAGTGTTCTTTAACTGCTTAAATTTGAGGAAGCAGACAAGCAAAGCAGATATCAGTGCTATTATGTCAGTTACTGTTGTTAACTCTGAAGGTAGTAAACTGGTATAAACTTAAGTATTGCAGTAATACTAGTTTTGAATGGATTGGGTTAACCTGACTGACAGGAGGATTCATCTAATAACAAAAGAAGAAAAAGAAATTTTTGAATAAGGATTGTTTGCTAAATATAAAACAAAGTTATAGTCATAAAGATCAAGTGTGGTTCATATTCAGGAATAAAATATGTGATTAAAAAAGTATATTATAGAACATATACCTTTTGAAAACATACATATGCACATTTACTTAATAATCTGTCAGGAAACACTTATTTTATAATTACTTAAAGCCAATGTTTCATCATCTGTTGTACAAAGTAACTGAACTTTAGGTTGGATAAAACACCTACCCAGAGGTAAGTAGATTAGCTTACAAAATGACAGACTAGATTGCTTCTTCACTAGCCTGTTTACTGCTGCTGTGTGACAGAGCTCAGCTGTAAGTTGCTTAGCAACTGACTTTAACCTTAATGTATTACCAATTGGGAAAAAAAAAGAATTTTTTAGGTCCTATCCATGTTAATTATCTGGAATGTTGACTTACTAAGCCTAAAAGTGCTCCATAGTAAAACTAAATGGACTTCAGTGATGAAAACAGATGCAAGTAATTTCTACATAGGGTTGATATGAGTACAAAGTTATGTTTCATCTTTCTTAATTCCAATAAAAGTCATTTTATTCTCTAGTGATAAATATTTTTCCATTATGGAATAGTCTTTTTTTTCCTAAGATTTATTTATAATATATATGAATACACTGTAGCTGTCTTCAGGCACACCAACAGAGGGCATCAGCCCCCATTACAGATGGTTGTGAGCCACCATGTGGTTGCTGGGAATTGAACTCAAGACCTTTGGAAGAGCAGTCAGTGCTCTTAACTAGTGAGCCATCACTTCAGCCCAAAGATTTTTTTTTTAGTTATATATTTATAGGAAGGATGTTTGTGTAGAGTTCATATCTGATGTAGACAAAATGTCTAAATTAAGAAAGAATGCGCCGGGCGGTGGTGGTGCACGCCTGTAATCCCAGCACTTGGGAGGCAGAGGCAGGCGGATCTGAGTTCGAGGACAGCCAGGGCTACACAGAGAAACCTTGTCTCGAAAAACCACAAAAAAAAGAGAGAGAGAAAGAAAGAAAGAATGCATGTATTATGTTAGTAAAGATCATAACATTTAAAATTTCCTCCCTGTGGAGAACTATTGGAGACATAGTATTGTAAAGAGAGTTTAACTACCTCTAAAGCTGAATTCTGTTTTGTTGCTCATAAAATAATCTGCAAATTTTGCACCATACATAACCATACGTAGTTTCATTTTAAGATTTGACTTTCCTTTTTTATTTTTAGGAAGTGAAAGCTCTGTTTAAAAATGAAAACTGCCCCAAAGTGATAAGCTGTGAGTTTGCACACAACAGCAACTGGTATATCACTTTCCAGTCAGACACAGACGCACAGCAGGTGAGAAGCTTCTCCTAATAAAAATCTTAGTGGAATAAGAAGTTGTATATGTTGTTGAAGAAGATGTATATAGGCTAGGGGTATAGCTTACTGGTATAGTTCATGTCTAGGAGGCATAAGTTCCTAAGTTCAGTGGTCTGTACCACAAAGAAAAAGTCAGATATGGTTGTTCCCAGCACTTGGGAGGTAGAAACAGACAGGCAAGATCAGGGGTTCGATACCAACTTGGCTACGTGAGATTGGGACGTATCACATGAAGTCCTTAATCAAAAAAAATCAGTGATGCTATGCTCCTTATTATAGCACTCAGCACTGAGACAGGCCAACCCAAAATAAGGCCAGCCTAGGATACAGAGTGAGACCATGTCCAAAAGAGAACAGAAAATGTTTAGACTTTGACCATAGTTTTCCTTAATCGACAGTTGACTTTGTTTTTTATCATGTGCATTCAATAAAATATTAACATAGAGTTTTCAAATGAATGTAAAGATTTGGTATTATGTGCTCAATAGTGGTCCACATTCTGGGGGAGGCCTTTTGTTTGGTTTTGCTATTGGTTGGGGGCTGATCTAGAACTCACCGTGGACTTGGCCATGGCAGTCCTCCTTCCCCACCTCCCCTGAATACTGGGGGGGCAGGTATGAACTGTACTTTGATGTCTGTTTTTCTTAATATATGAGTGTATCGTCTATGTGCATGTATGAATGTGCCTGGTGCAAGGCAAGGAAAGTGTTCTGTGCAGCCTGGTACTTGTTCCAGACAGTGCTGGGCAGGCATTAAGCTCAGGCCATTTTGGTCAGTGTGTGCTACCACTCACAGCTGATTTAGAAGCTGTTTGCCCGTGATCCCCTGGTCCCTCGTGGTCTGCATCCAGTACAGTACTCCATACAACTTCTAGCTGCAACTGGGAAAGTTTTGTTTTCTTAAATCTTTCCTCTCAAGGTTTTGTTCCAGTGTTTTTGCCTGACTGTGTCCAATGCTGGCTTAGCTTGCCACACAGCGGGCAGGACCTTTTTGTTTAGTTTAGAAATTGGGGGGGAAATGGCAAATGAATGGCAAAGTCATTTGGGAGAATGAAGCTGTAATGTTTAATGCTAATAAAAGGTCATTTTGGTTTAACAGGCTTTTAAATACTTAAGAGAAGAAGTTAAGACGTTTCAGGGCAAGCCAATCATGGTAAGAAACATGCTAGTGTGAAATAAGTCTTTGGTGGGAGGTGATTGTTGTTCGCTTTTGTTTATTGTCCTTTCTTTTAAGAGTTAAGATACATGAGCAGATGTTTATAAACCTGTAGTAATTTTAAAGCATTTTTAAAATTTTTCCTGCTTCAGAAAAATCAGTTCACAGAACATGAAAATATTCTGAGTACAAAAGTTCTTTTCAGGGAAACAGTTTTTAAAGTGAGTCACAGCCTATAATTTCAGATCTCAAAATGTATAGTTGGAATTTTTTTTGTTTTTTTGTTTGTTGTTGTTGTTGTTTTCGAGACAGGGGACAGGGCTTCTCTGTATAGTCTTGGCTGTCCTGGAACTCACTCTGTAGACCAGGCTGGCCTCGAACTCAGAAATCTGCCTGCCTCTGCCTCCCAAGTGCTGGGATTAAAGGCGTGCACCACCATTGCCCAGCCGGAATACTTCCTTAATAGTGATGAAAACCAGTTTCATTTTTTTCATCAGTTAGTGAGATTTCCTGTCTTGCTAACAGGAATTGGCATTAATAATACTTAGTTGGTGTCTTTACATTTACATTGTTCTCAGATTTTGTAAACTTTGCCTTCATGCTTCTTTCCATTGTTGTTGCCACTATTTAGATTTGAGCAGTTGGTGCAGCCTTATAAAATTCCTGTGGGGTAGATGATAATAGAGTTCGCATGTTACAGATGATTTTCATTTGCTAATACTCATCTACCTTTGATCCTTGTCTCTTTTAATCACTGTTCCCTCTGAGACTCTAGAGCTTCTGTTTCCTGTCTCCCATTTAGGTGTTTAGTAAAGTGTAATAATTTGACACGCGCGCACACACACACACACACACACACACACACACACACACATTTAGTAGAGTAAAACTTAATTCCATTACGTGTAGAGCTGTCGACTTGTTGATGAAATCTGTCACATTTCAGAGGTTTCTTGGAGTCTTCTGTTTCCTTAGTTGCTGGCCCACTACTGCTGACTTCATTATAACAGCTTCAGTGTCCTTTTTTTCTATTGTGATTTCTTATCTTTTTATGATTTAATTCTGTGGATTCCTGTTTGGTGCCATCAAAGAACCAACTAAAGCAATATTGAAATTATTGGGTATGATGGTTTGTATATGATTGGCCCAGGAAGTGACCTCATTAGGAGGTGTGGCCTTGTTGGAGTAGGTGTGTCACTGTGGGTGTGGGCTTAAGATCCTCACCCTGGCTGCCTGGAAGTCAGTCTTCTACTAGCAGCTTTCAGATGAAGATGTAGAACTCTCAGCTCCTCCTGTACCATGCCTACCTGGATGCTGCCATGTTTCTGCCTTGATGACAATGGTCTGAACATCTGAGCCTGTAAGCCAACCCCAATTAAATGTTGTCTTTTATAAAACTTGCATTGGTCATGGTGTCTGTTTACAGCAGTAAAACCCTAACTAAGACAATGGGATAGCAGGGGCTTTTTAGTTAAAGTTCAAGTCTAGTGAACAGCCCTCATCTACTGACTCAGTAGATTATAAAAACACAAGAGTTAGGAAAAGAGAAAAGAGAAAAGGGAGGTTATGATCAAAATACAGAAACCAAAGAATACTATATAAAATATAAAAACGTCTCCCTACCTCTTTTATTATCTAAATTTTACTAAACTTTAGGTTTTTTGTTTTGTTTTGTTTTGTTTTGTTTTGTTTTGTTTTGTTTTGTTTTGAGACAGGATTTCTCTATGTAGCCCTGGCTGTCCTGGAACTCGCTCTGTAGACCAGGCTGGCCTCGAACTCAGAAATCCACCTGCTTCTGCCTCCCAAGTGCTGGGATTATAGGCGTGCGCCACCACGCCCGGCAGCAGGCTCTCTCTTAACCAGCACAAATTCACTTGTTTATTGTGGCTCTTCTCAAGTGCACACTTTTCTATTAAGTAAAGTTATTTTTACTTTGTTGATTCTAAGCAGAAATTAACCATAAGATCATGTAAAAAAGTTGTATATATTTGTTGCAAAATATACTTCATCATCTGTTACGTTTTCTTCTTGCTTTTAGGCAAGGATAAAAGCCATCAATACCTTTTTTGCTAAGAATGGTTATCGATTAATGGATTCTAGTATGTATACTCAACCTCTTCAGACACCAACCCAATATCCTTCACCAGTCTTCATGCAGCCAGTGTATAATCCTCATCAGCAGTACTCAGTATATAGTATTGTGCCTCAGTCATGGTCTCCAAGTCCTGCACCTTACTTTGAAACACCACTGGTGAGTCTCTTAGAAAATAATTCAGTATTTAGTTCAAGCTAAGTTTTGGGAAAAAATCATCCAAAAACCAGATGCAGATGCATTTGCCCTTAATTAGAGCAACTACAGAGCAGTGTTAACCACATCATTGCAACTTGAAGGCCAGACTAATCTACATAGCAAGTTACATAGAAATATATAAATATAATAACTTTATTTATTGAAAGAGAGTCTTAGTACTATGTAGCCCTGGCTGTCCTGGAACTCTTGTGTAGACCTGGCTGACCTCGAACTCTAATCTGCCTGCCTCTGGAGTGCTAGGGTTGCACCATTGCCTGAATGTAAAAATTTGCCATGAAAGAACGTTTTGTCTGTGATGTGATAGAATAATAATGTGATGCGTGATATGGGCATTGCAGAAGTGAGTGAGAGTTCTCCATTGACTTGTTGACAGTACCACACCCTTACTATTAACACTTTATAATTTTAAAAATATTAACATTTTCTTCTAGGCTCCCTTTCCCAATGGTAGTTTTGTGAATGGCTTTAGTTCACCAGGATCTTATAAAACAAATGCTGCTGCTATGAATATGGGCCGACCATTCCAAAAAACTCGGTAAGATTGAAATTTTCAACAATTCATAGTAGTAATTCTTGAGGAATTACTGTGTTCATGTTGGGAGACTTGCTTATTATAAGTATTAGGGTGATTTGGGGTTTCCGTTTGTTTGTTTGTTTCTTTTTCTTTTTTGATTTTTCAAGACTCAGAAATCCACCTGCCTCTACCTCCCAAGTGCTGGGATTAAAGGCGTGCGCCACCACTGCCTGGCTAAGTAGCTTGATCTTAAAGTTCAGATTTTTTTCCCCAAGTTTTTCAAATATTTACTTGATGTGGGACTTCTTTTACTGCCTTTTATTAAAAATATAACATGTATTCTCTGTGTGTCTTTTAGCGTGAAGCCTCATTTTAGGTCATCCAGTGGTTCAGAACACTCAACAGAGGGCTCTGTGTCATTAGGAGATGGACCACTGAGCAGATCTAGTTCAAGGATCTTTCTTTCTGAACGGCATAGCTCAACAATAACAGGGCATCAGGAACAAACTTACCTTCCGAAGGAGGCTCCAATTTTACAGATGGAACAGAATGGGGACTTTGGAAGAGGCAGGTAAGGAAATACGGGGGTATAAAAGTTACCTAATTGCGCTTCAGTTCAGAAGGCAGAGGAGGTCGATCTCCCAGAGGAGTTGAAGCCTAGCTTGCTCTACACACATAGCCGGTTCAGTTACACAGAGAAGTCCTGTCTCTCTCTTTTTTTTTTTTTTTTTTTGGTTTTCTGAGACAGGGTTTCTCTGTGTAGCCTTGGCTGTCTTGGAACTCACTCTGTAGACCAGGCTAGCCTCGAACTCAGAAATCCGCCTGCCTCTGCCTCCCAAGTGCTGGGATTACAGGCGTGCGCCACCACCCGCCCGGCTAGAAGCCCTGTCTCTTGAGTGTTGAAAACAGTCTGGTGATGTTTACGGTTTTTTTATTATCTTAAATGAATTTATTGTTTTAATGAGTTGATAGGCTTTGGGAAGGTTTAGTTTTAGTTTGAAAAGATGTTCTCAAGCATCCTACTTACACTGCACTTACTTATTAATTAGTGGTGTTTAGGGTTTATTGATTTGATTTGGTACAAATCTGTGATAGGGCGTATGTATTTTAAGAATTTTATGTATTTTCTTCCTCTTGTGTTAAAAGGAGAACTCTCTTCAGAGGCCGAAGACGAAGAGATGATGACAGAATCCCAGTAAGTATTTTAATCTTTAATTATATACCTTTAGAATTATTTTTCCTTTCGGGTTTTGCTTTGCTTTGGGGGGGGTGGGGCCGGGGGAGTGCTCGGGAGGGGTAGGAGGGTTCAAGGCAAAGCTTCTCTGTGTAGCCCTGGCTGTCCAGGAACAAACTCTAGACCAGGCTGGCCTCAAGCCATCATTACCCTGCCTCTGGTTTTGTTTTCTTGATTAAAGTATTCAAAAGATAATTGAGCCTGAGACTGATCTGAAGGTTATTTAAAATGCACCCCTAGTGCCTAGTTAGGAGTTTGAGGGTGTTTTGCTAACAATTTCACATTGCTTCAAAGTAAATTTGACCGAGGAGTGCATGCATGTATTTAACCCCCAGAAGCAGGCAGCCATGCCAGCCAAGGATACAGAGTGGGGCCTGTTCTAAAGAGAAGTGGGAGAAGGGAGTTAAATTTGAAAGGTTATTAGGATTGATACTGGATCTTTGGGTCTCATTGTGTAGCCCATATTGGTTTCCAAGTCCCCCACTGCTTTACCCTCCCCAATGCTAGGTAGTTATGAGTTTATTCGGCCGTGCCCAGCTTCTGTCTGATGCTCACAATGTTAGTATCAGTAATGCAGTGAGAACCTCTCTTAATGCAGTTGGGATGGGTCCATCCATAGGAAATGGAGCAGGAGACTCCTCTCCTGTTGGCACATTAGGAAGTGAGGGTAGGCTATAGGATTAGATGTAGAGCTGGGGCCTGGCAGACTGGCCCTGTCACAGGACCACCATAGTCACCAAGCACACCACTCAGACCAACATAAAACTAGGTCAGCCATACATAGAAATTGCAAAAATAATAATAATAATAGTAATTATTATTATTGTCCCCCCTCCCCCCAAGACAGGGTTTCTCTGTATAGCCCTGGCTGTCCTGGAACTCACTCTGTAGACTAGGCTGGCCTCGAACTCAGAGATCCGCCTACCTCTGCCTCCCAAGTGCTGGGATTAAAGCCACCACCGCCCGGTCATCCTTTTTTCTTCTTTTTAAAATAAAATTCAGTAAACATTTATATTGGTTTTGTCACTCTTGACATGTTACATTCATTCTCAAACTTCAGTAGATATTGGAAACTTGTCTTCATGCAGAGCACAGCTTTGGTTTACTATGGAGTCTAGATACTGCCTCCATATCTAGGTTGACTCTGGCTCAGGTTGTTAGGTTTTGGAACATGTGCTATGGGCATGACCTACTGTGCCAACTCACTCACCCTATGACTCATTCTTTAACTACAATAGAAACTCACGAGGGCTGGAGAGTTAGCTTGACTGAGGTCCTAGGTTGAGTTTCCAGTACTCAGATCAGGCAGGTCAAACCACCTGAAACTGCAGCTTCAGCCCACATGTGCACATGCCACCCACCCCCATGCAAATGTATAAGCCAGACATGGTCGCGCACACCTGTAATCCTAGACCTGAGAAAGTTATCACAACACTAAATGTGTAATGCAAGCTTCTCATTAGCCCTGACTGGCTTGGAACTTCTGATCTTCCTACCTTGTAGGTACTGGGTCACAGGTATACATCACTACATATTACTAACTTGCTAAGAAGCAAACCAAGCTTAGCATATTTAGGCAGACATACTTAGTGGTTTTACTTTTTTACTGTCCTTTTCATGGGCAACCAGGAAGCTTTAGGACCTGACTAGTTTCTTTCTAGCATGCCATAGTAATTTCTGAATCCTCAAGTATCCTTCAAATTTGAGGAGGGAAAAAAAATAGGCAGATGATGCATACCTGTAATCTTTGTATTTGGAGAATTGTAAAGAAAAGCTACAAGTTTGAGACCAGACTGGGCTACTTAGCTTGACCTTCTCTTAAAAAGAAAGAATGTAAGAGAAGCTAGATTTGGGATATAAAACATTAAAAATATCCGTTTCAAAGGCTTGAAGATGGATTGAAGGAAATGGAAACAAAGATGATGTTTTGCTGCAGAGTGGGCCGAGTCAGAGGGCCTTCATGCCATAGTGGGGTCTCAGAAATAAAGCTGAGAGGTCGTGGGTAGGAGTGGAAGGGTTCCAATTCTGTGAGAAAGAGGTCTAGGTGAGAGGCCACAGATCACAGTGGTAGCTTAGTACAAAACCCTGTCTCAAACAAACAAACAAACAAAAGTAATGAGGGAATTATTGTCAGATTGGGGAAGAGCCAAGAGAAAGGTACCACAGAGCTAGGAAAATGAGCATGCCTGGACCACAGTGGGTAGCATGTGAGTCTGTTCAACATTTGTTGTAATAACTACCACTGTGAATTCAATCATGAGGAGTTAGTGAGGCCTCTCAGGATATACAGGATTGTGGATTGAAAGGAAGGATGACTTTTTTTTCAAACGTGTCCCACCACCCACCCACCCCCAAACAGAATTTTTCTGTGTAGCCCTGGCTGTCCTGGAACTCACCCTGTAGACCACGCTGGCCTGGAACTCAGAAATCCACCTGCCTCTGCCTCCCAAATGCTGGGATCAAAAGTGTGCGCCACCACCACCTGGCTCAAACATGTTTTAAATGGAAGGAGAAAAGGTAGAATCAAGATGGCGCTATTATTGTTTTCAGTATTGTCAAAGGGGATGTAATTTAGGAAGCTAAGAATTGTGGGAAATAGCTAGGGGCCAAAAAGAAGATGGAAGTTATGATGGTTGTGTGGTGAGTGAGGAACGAGGAATTAATAGGAAGGTGGTTCTATGTCTTTCAGAAGGCAGTGCTTCTTTTTCTCACAGCTTTTGGGGCAGAGATGAGCGAAAGCATTAGGCACATGTCCTTTTTAATTGTTTGATTTTTTTTTTTTTTTTTTTAGAGACCCCAGCCTGCTGCAACTGAAGCAAAGGCTCCAACACCAAAGTTTGACTTACTTGCTACAAATTTTCCTCCTTTACCTGGAAGTTCATCAAGAATGCCAGATGAGCTTGCTTTGGAGAATAGAATGTCTGATGTCGTTAAAGGTGTCTACAAAGAAAAGGTAAACTCTGAAGTGTCCCTCTCTGTTCTCTCACTTTATACATAGTTAAGTATGTTAGGGATGTTACCTAAATTTTTGTCTGCATTAATATATATTTATTCTATAATTTCAATTTATTTAATTTTCACCATGTTGCGAGGGTTTTTAAAACTCTGAAAAGGTCAAGAAGGTGTTCCTTGGCTTTTGTGGCAGTCAGCTCAAGTTTGTAATTTTCACAAAATGTCATTTTCACAAAAGGGTCTGGGACTAGTGAGTCTATACGAACTGGGGCACACAAGAGGAGAAATACTAAACAGTGGGACTGGGGGCCGCAGCAGTGTCCCATACCCATCAACGAAATATATATATATATATATATATATATATATAGTATATAAGCCAGGTGGTAGTGGGTGGTCACCTTAAATCCCAGCTATGAGGTAGGTGAATCTCTGAGTTTGAGGCTTTCCTGGTCTACAGAGCTAGTGCCAGAAGAGTCAGGGCCACAAAGAGGAACTGTGTCTTGAAAAACAACAAATAATAAACAGATGAGGGGGGAATAAAGAATAATACCAAGAAGGGTGAAAAGAAAAGGGTTAGGCAGGGGTCAGGGGTCAGACAGTACAGGGAAGAATGGGGAGTTAGGTATACATTCTCTTCTCACGTTTGCTCAGTTTTTCTGTGGGAATAGTTTTCAATCAGATATCATTTCCCTTAGTGTTTTAAAGGTAGGTCATTTTCACTTTAAAAGTACTGCTAAAAATAACAATGGAGGGCTGGAGAGATGGCTCAGTGGTTAAGAGCACTGACTGCTCTTCTGAAGGTCCTGAGTATTCTTAGTACTTTAGTGAAGTATGTATGGTAGCTCAAACTAGTGAGGCCCTGTAGCATTTAAAACAAAGGAGTAAAACACTATTGGAGTAACAATTTCTGCATTCACAATGTTGCTTAACAAATCTGAACTACATTTTTGTAGTTAAGTACACTGTAACTGTCTTCAAACATACCAGAAGAGGGCCTCAGATGCCAATACAGATGGTTGTGAGCCACCATGTGGTTGCTGGGATTTGAACTCGGGACCTCTGGAAGAGCAGTCAGTGCTCTTAACCGCTGAGCCATCTCTCCAGCCCCTCTTTGTTTTTTTACATGTCAGTGAGTGCTTTGCCTATGTTATGCATAAGGAAGCCAGAAGAGGATGTTGAATCTCATGGAGTTAGAGTTAGTTACAGATGGTTATGAGCTGACTGAGTGCCAAGAATCTGGCTCTTGCCCTGGAAGAGCAGCCTGTGATTTGCTTTATTTACTTATTTTTAAATTTATGTCTATTGGTGTTCTGTCTGCATGGGTCTGTGTGAGAGTGTTGGATATCCTGGAACTGGAATTACAGACAGTTGTGAGCTGCCCTATGAGTGTTGACCCTAGGACCTCTGGAATAGCAGCAATGATCTTAACCAGTAGATCATCTCTCCAACCCATGTTTTGCTTTTATATTCTTAATTATTTTGAGATAGAATCACACTGTGAGTGTCTGGCTTGTTTTATTTAGCAGAGTGTCCTCAAAGTTCATGTTTGAATCATAGTTGGTTATGTCTATCCATTTACCACTGGATAGTCATTGGGTTATTTCCTTTTTGGCTAATGTAAACAATGCTCTAGTAATTATTTGTATGAAATTTCCTATAGTCAAGGTATGGATATAGTGCCTGACTAGAATTATTTTAACAACTGTGATATGAATTTCATTGTTATTAGGGCATACTTATATTTCTTTTGGATGGCAGGAGTAAAACTGGTTGCCAGGTACTAGATTATTTTCTAAAATAAGTTAAATTATTTTAACATTGCTACCTTTAGTATCCGTATCCTCCTTCCCCTGCCTCTTAGGCACTGGGATTTCAGGTGTGATCCATGAATGCCTTTTTATTACAGTATAAGGCACCCTGTCATTGCTGGTCAGATGACATTTGAGCGTGCTTCAGTACTTGGTGTACACTTAGTAACCTTTTTATTAAAGTGTCCAAATGTGATTTCAGACTGTGCTCTTTCAACCCTTAGGATGGTGAGGATGTGAGAGTTAGTTGCCCTGTTCCTGCAGAGGACGGACAGACAGACAGACAGACAGACTCCACTTCTGGGCCACAGCTCAGCATAAGTCCTATTCCTCCGTGTACAGCTGAGCCTCCTGCATTAAGGTACTTTTACTCTTCTTTTTCAGAATGATAACTTCAACATTAAACGCCTTTTTTTGGTTTTTCGAGACAGGGTTTCTCTGTGTAGCCCTGGCTGTCCTGGAACTCACTTTGTAGATCAGGCTGGCTTCGAACTAAGAGATCTGCCTGCCTCTGCCTCCCAAGTGCTGGGATTAAAGGCGTGCACCACCATCGCCTGGCACAACTTTTTCTTATGCTGGTAGTGTATCACTGAATTTTAGCCCTTGGAAGACTGGGAGAAGAGGATTGTAAGCTCTGTCCAGGGGAGACCCTTCTCAAGGAGTGAGGGTCAAGCTGGTGAGATGGCTCAGCAGTTAAGAGTCATGTTTTCAAGTATCCATGTCCGGCAATGCTCAGCTGCCTCTAACTCCAGCTCCAGGGAAGTCCATAACCTCTTTTGGACTTGAAGAACACCTACACTCCTATGCACATAAAAACACACCATTTCCATAATTAAAAATATAAATCTTGGACTTGAGAATTTGGCTCAGTTGTTAGAACCCTTATTGATCTTCCAGAGAACTAGAGTTCAGTCTCTAGCACACATTCAGTGGCTCACAACAATCTGTAACTCTGATTTCCTCTTTTGATCTTCAGAGGACACACAAGTGGTATACAAACAAAGCACACCTACACATAAGGAAATAGTGAAGGCGGCTGGAGAGATGAGTTCAAATCCCAGCAATCACATGGTGGCTCACAACCCTCTGTAATGAGATCTGACGCCCTCTTCTGGTGTCTGAAGACAGTGACAGTTTACTCAAATATAATAAAAAAAATCTAAAAAAAGAGAAAAAAAGGAAATAATAAAGTAAATGTAAATAAACCAGATGCACAAACTTTAATCCCAAAACTTGGGGGGCAGATGCGGGAGGTTTCTGACCAGCCTGGTCTATATAGCAAGTTCCCAAATTTCTGGGCTACTACATAGGTAGGTTCGTGTCTCAAAAAACTAAAGTTTAGCCGGGCGGTGTTGGCGCACGCCTGTAATCCCAGCACTTGGGAGGCAGAGGCAGGCGGATTTCTGAGTTCGAGGCCAGCCTGGTCTACAGAGTAAGTTCCAGGACAGCCAGGGCTACATAGAGAAACCCCATCTCTAAAAAAAACTAAAGTTTAGTAAAATTTAGATAATAAAAGAGGTAGGGAGACGTTTTTATATTTTATATAGTATTCTTTGGTTTCTGTATTTTGATCATAACCTCCCTTTTTTCCTAACTCTTGTGTTTTTATAATCTACTGAGTCAGTAGATGAGGGCTGTTCACTGGAACGTGGATCTCCTCCTCTCCCAGGGACCGCCATTGAGGGAAACTGACTCCTCTCCTCACCCTACTCCACCCACAAAAGAGGTGTAGCTCAACTGCTCCTGTGTGTTACATACTAAGCCTAATACCAGACTTTTTTCTTTAGCACAACTCAGCAAGAGAAGGATCAAATGGAGGAGTCCATTGTTCCAAAGGACGTTCTCACTCCAGTGACTGCACCAGTGTCTTCTCCAACTACTACCAAGCCATCAAGGGCAAACGCTGCTTCACCTTGCAATAGTAACATAAATACACCTATGGTTGTGGCCCTACAGGTAATTTGAAGACTTTATGAGGTAAAAGATACAATGGGTTAGAAAATCTTCTTTTTCCTTTCTGCTGCTGCTGCTGCTGCTCCTCCTCCCCCCTTATCCCTCTCTTCTCTCTGCACCCTTTCTCAATCTGCCCTTACACACCCACACTTTTTCCCCGGGGCGCATTCCCTGGCCTCAGTCCTTGGGTCCAGTTGCCCACCTGAGAGCAACTTTGCAATAAACCTGTCTTTAATATAATCTTTTTTTTTGTTGTTTTGTTTTGTTTGGTTTTTCGAGACAGGGTTTCTCTGTGTAGCCCTGGCTGTCCTGGAACTCACTCTGTAGACCAGGCTGGCCTCGAACTCAGAAATCCGCCTGCCTCTGCCTCCCAAGTGCTGGGATTACAGGCGTGTGCCACCACGCCCGGCTTAATATAATCTTAAAACAACAATAAAAACTTCTTTTTCAAGGCAGGCAAGATGGCATGGTAAATGTGCCTGAAGCCATGCTGCTTGGAGTTTAATGTCTAGGACCCATTTGGTGATGAAGGAAGACAAGCAACTTCTACGTTGTGGTTGTCCTCTGACAACCACACCTACCACACCGCCATGGAACATGTTCATGTAAACACAAGACGTAGTATAAGGAATAATGAGTATTAAACTATTTTTTCACATAACATTTGAGAAAACTCCAAATTAAGACTGCCTAGATCACTGACAAAAGAGAGGCATGGCAATGCTTAGGAATGTAGTTGGTGAATGGAGAGGGGCAGAGCTCTGTGAAGTCAAAGCTAGCCATGACTGCAGAGTGAATACTAGCCTGGGCTATAGAATCAGATTCTATCTCTTCCTCTGTCACCCTCTGTCACCCCCCAAAAAGATTGAATTCATTATGGATTTTTCTCCTTACTCATGTTACAGTTAAAGAGATTTACCGTGAATTAATCATTTTAAGGATGAAATTAATGACAACAAAATTCTTAATATTCTTAATAATCTTGTCCTATTTTACTATATCTTTGTTTTTGATTTTTGAAACAGAGGTTGCCTCTGTAGCCCTGGCTGTCTTTGGAGCAAGGATGCAGCTCTCCCAAGTCGTCCTCAAATCACACATGCATCACACATGCTGCAGCTTGTGCACCCTCACACACACCATGAACATGCAGTAACTATGCATCACACATGCTTCACCCTCACACACCATGAACATGCAGTAACTATGCATAATAACTAGGTAAATGGCTAGTAAGACAAGGAGCTTGTCACCAAGCTTGACAGCCTGAGCTTGATTGTCAGAGCCTCCATGATGTCAGGAGAGAACCAACTCAAACCAACTGTTCTTTAAATCTACATGTGTACTCTAAAACATACGAACACAGGCGCTTTTCTTTTGTTTTAATTTAAGGAAAAAATAGAAAAATTCTGAAGGCATTTTAAGTTCATACACTTAAAAAACTATACACTAAGCTGGGCGTGGTGGCGCATGCCTTTAATTCCAGCACTTGGGAGGCAGAGGCAGGCGGATTTCTGAGTTCAAAGCCAGCCTGGTCTACAGAGTGAGTTCCAGGACATCCAGGGCTACACAGAGAAACCTTGTCTCGAAAAAACAAAAAACAAAAACTGTACACTATAGCAGTGGACATGAGGAAACATTTTCTTCTCCCATACCATAATTTATACTGTCCTTCTGGCTAAAGATAATTTTCTCTCTCTCTCTCTCTCTCTCTCTCTCTCTCTTTTTTTTTTTTTTTTTTGGTCTTTTCGAGACAGTGTTTCTCTGTTTAGCTTCCACTGTCCTGAAACTCACTCTGTAGACCAGGCTGGCCTCGAACTCAGAAATCCGCCTGCCTCTGCCTCCCAAGTGCTGGGATTAAAGGCCTGTGCCTCCACCGCCCTGCTAAAGATAATTCTTATATTTTTGAATATATATCATAATTTTATTTCTTTTCAAAGGAACCTCGAAAGTTAAGCTATGCTGAAGTGTGCCAGAAGCCTCCTAAAGAGCCATCTCCAGTTCTTGTCCAGCCACTGCGGGAACGGTCCAATGTAGTATCTCCCACCAGAAATGAAGAGAACGGAGCTCCTGAGAAGCCTGTTGAGAAGCCACATGAGAAACCAGAAACAAGGGCTAGTAAGGATCATTCCGGCTTCCGAGGCAATACCATTCCCAGGGGAGCAGCTGGAAAAATCAGGGAACAGAGACGCCAGTTCAGCCATAGGGCTACACCTCAGGGAGTGACTCGACGTAATGGGAAAGAGCAATACGTGCCACCCAGATCACCAAAGTAAAACCAAAACCATTCAAAACTACTCAGACAGAAGCTTCTCTTCCCACTACACATGAGCCTCTGTTGAACTGATTTGGAGGGGAGAAAGTAGCCAGGAAGGAATGGGAAGTATGTCCTAAATATTACGGATTTTTGGAGTTGTGAGTAGAAAGAGCCCAACATTCATCTCTAAATGATTTTCAAATGCTGGAGGATTCCAATCAGTATAAATATATATAAATATATATATATACACATACATATATATATAAATATAATTTTTCTATTTTTGTTTTTGATTTTCATTTGCAGGGATTTTCTGCCTGGAATCAATTTTGAGGGTTCAGATTTAGGTTGGGAGAGAAAACAAAAAACATTATACATCCTTCAGTATAGGAGATGAGGGAGTGAGAGAAATATTTTTTGAAGAAACATTTCTGTAAAAATTAGAAATTACTTTTTTTAATCTATTTAAAGTTTGGCTTGAAGAATGCTATCTCTGACTAAATGGCCTTGTGTTGCAAAGTAGATGAGTGGCTGGGAGTCTGTTCTGGGTCTGAGTGTGTGCAAGGGGATTTAAGCCAAATCTATTGTCATGTTAGTAAATGATTTCAAAGCTGAATGTAATACTTGAGTAGATTTTCTTTGTAGTTTGGAATTTAGGTGTTTTGTTTTTTTGGTGTTTTTTTTTTTTTTTTTTTTTTTTTTGACATTACTAATACTGTATTGTATGAGCAAGCTATAACGCTCTGATTGTGTATGAAGCTGTGACTACCAATCAGTTTGATATTCAAGGAAAGAACGGAGATTATTCAAGGAAAAAAAATTGAAAATTCTGTTTTACACCTGAATACTGGCCAGGTCAAATAGATTTCAGAGGTTCAAACTGCCCTGTGACCTTTTTTTTTTTTTCCCTTTTTAAATTTTTTTCTTAATTGCTTCATAGTCTCTGTTCGTTAACTGTCTGCCCCAAAAGCAAAATGACTATTAACTGGACTGTGTGTTTCTTACTACTTTGACCAGTTTAATCAAATCATATAACTGTTCTAAGCTGCATAATGGAATATTGAAAGATTTTAGAATTTAGGTTCCAGGATGGTACTGACCTGCCAGTAATTTATTTGTATTGGTGTTAAAAAATGAAATAGTGGGTGACGGGCATAAGTCTTCAAGCCCGGCCTCCAGAGCCATGGCAGGGGGGTCTCAGTTCCAGTCCACCCGGTATGCTACCGCTTGCTCACTGGAAAGATGAAACCGTGTAAATGACATTTTAAATGGTCTAAAAGAAAAATTCAAACATTAATTTGGGGAACTTTACTGTTTACAATGTTTATCTTTCTTTTGCTTCCCCCAAAAGTACAACTTAGCATTCACAGACTAAAATAGAAAGTCAAGAATTTTTTGAAATAAAGTGAAAAAGTGGTTGAAGAAAATAAATGCATAATTTCGCAGTGAATAAAGTTGTAGCTGTCATACATTAAATGGGCAAAGTTACATCCTGGTATTTAGAAAACAGCTCAAATATGAAAAACCATGTTGCATTAATCTGTTTTAAGTCAGATCATTTTTACAGTTTTATGTAGGGTGGTGGCTTATTTTTCTTCTTAGGGATAGTTTACAATAGCAAGAACTGTCCCTTATTAGTGAGTTACGTATGTACAAATTGAAACTGTAAATTGTGAACACTGGAAAGTACCATTGTGACATAAACATCGTAGTAATATATTTAAAATGAATGTAAATGGAAGTTAAAATTACATTACTGTGAAACTTACCTTCCAAGTGTCAGAGATTTGTGTTAGTGGGTAATTCCTAAGAGCTTTGAAAACACTGCACAATCTGTGTAACCCAGAATTATTATTTCTTTGTAACTTATTCAGCTTGGCGAGCGCTTTTGATTTGGCAGATTGATAACATGGTATAATATATTTACTTAGATGGAAACAATTATTTCTACATACTTTTTTTTTAAATATCTGCTAGATGAAACATACAATAAAACTACCTGTACTAAAATTTGGGAGAACTTTAGGTCCTTTAAAAAGTATTAATAATCGTTAGCTACATCTATGATGAAAGTGTTTATTCTGGTTTACTTAAAATGATAAACAAGTGTTAACATCTTATGAATGCGGTGAATTAATAGAATAAACATTTTGCAAAAAAAATCGCTTGATAAGGATTATAAACTTTATTTTTGCACTTAAAATGAAAATTTTTTGTTTTCTCTAAATGTGTCACAGATTTAGTTTGTTTGACTTACTGATAATCCATTATTACAGGTTGATATTTTTAACAGTGCTTCCCTTGAACCCAGGGCCTTACAGACCCCAGGAGTGTTAAAGCACTGAGCTATACCTCCAGCTTCTAAAAGTCTGATTGAAATCCCAAGAAAAATTTCCTCTTAAAGCAAGTATATTCTTGGTTTTTTTTTTTTTTCTCCAAATACTGAGTGTAGAATTTTTTTAAGCCTAGGATTTTTATTTCAATTTTCCTCAGTATTTCTACATAGCTCCATCTGATGGGGTTGTATACGGGAGGGGTAATGAATGTGAATGTGTAATATATATTTGCAGTGTGTATTTGGCAGTTGTTTTATTGCAGCGTGTGTAAATGATGCCTGTGAGTTATGTGAATCCAGCCTTTCCCCGTCATTACTCAAGTCAGCTGGGTGGGTGTTCACTGTACTTCAACTATTTATTGGTTCTGTAGATGGGGGGATTTAAACGTCAAAAGTTTGCTCTTCACCTTATGGCTTGCATTACTGAAGTCCAAGAGTAGATAAAATGATGCTGAATGTATCCCACTGTAGTCCGTCGTAGTTTCCACTGCATGAAGAGAGCGAGCAGACTTCACACAAGTTCATCACCTTGCACTTCACAGAGAAGGTGCTTAGAGGAGCTGGTGTGGCAAAACCTTCTCATCTTCTGTCTTGATGATACCTAATCCTTAATCTGAATAATCTCAGTCTTGCCAAATACTCAGTGGCGTTTAAAAGAATTCTATCTACATTCTTACCCACCTGTATTTTGGAGACAGATGAAACCTTGCAGTGATAGGGGGTTGTTGTCTTAACCTGCATATCTTTCATATAATCAAATGATATGCAGAATTTTAATTTATTTTTAGTTCCTAAAGTTAAGGTAGCTTCAATATTATTTCACATTCCTTCTTTTTAAATAACCAGATTTGCTTTGCAAAGACTTAGGAGCGGAATTAAGTTAGTATCTTTCACTTAGGGTAAAGAGAACAAACAAGAAAATATTATTTAAGAGTTAGGAGCACTTTGTCTAGTTTTGTTAGTTATGTATGGCCTTAATAATCAGTCTCTTGGCTTAAATGTTCACTGGTTTTACTTTGACACAGTTGAACAGCACTGGGGTTCAGTTCCTGATGCTTGTGTTGGCAATATATAGTAACCATATTTTAAGAGTATCATTCTGGCTTTTTATGGGAAAGATAAAAAATCAAACAGTATATTCCTTTTGAGGGTTTTTTTAATACGTAAATATATATAAATATAATATATGATGGATTTTTTCTAATTTTTATATTTCCTTACAATTTGGTGGCTATTACTCTAACTTTAGACTCTTTGGCATACACTAAGTAGCTAGTCTGGGCTTTGAAGAATATGCATGGACATTTCAGTTTTTATTAGCTGAATGAGGACATTTTGAATTCTCTTAAAAGACACCTGATTATTATTAAATAACAATGTTTATTTTTAAACTAACTGTGTTGTGTCTTATTGCACATTACACAGTCCTAAAGGTGCGGCTGTGGTGTCTGTGAGCTGTGGGCCAAGTATTCTGTTTTCAGCTCTATAGTACAGAACACTGACTAGAAATGTAAAGAGATACCCACATCGATGTTCTGTTTGTGTTTTTCCAGCTGATTCAGGTGTCCATTGAGTGATGTATCTCTTAAATGTTGGGGGAGTGGCGTGTCAGAACCAGTTATCTGGCTTCTGTTTTGTCCATAGCTTAGATTTGTTCCGTTGTCAAAATTGTCCCCTGCCCCCCAAATGGTGTGACACGTACTCATGCATAAACTGTTAAAACGAGCATCTTTGTATTTGTATTGTTTTCAACATTGCCAAGGTGCTATGGGAAATTAAAATTACAAAATTAGAAAAAAATAAAATTATTGAAAAACAGGACTGGTTTCTTTTTTCCAGGTGGTGTGCATCTACTACTGCTTGTATTCCTCAGGAATTCATATGTTGCCCCCTCTGGTTCTGTTATAGAAGTGAAGCAGTGTTCTTGTGGGTTTTGTGTATGGGAGGAGGAGGGTATTTTATGATGATAGCAGAGAGCCAATAATTACGTCTTAGGATTCCAGGACTTTCCATTTTCCCCATGTGTCGGAGTTACAGGGTAACTCAAAGCTTCAGGTTTGTGTCTTGGGACAGGTTGTGTCCTGCCTCAAGGATGAGTCAAACTCAGTTAAGGATTCAGTAGCCTGCTCTTGTTCTCTTGTTCAGTTTTATTTCCATATGCATGGGTGCTTTGCTTGCATGTATGTATGTGTACCATGTACATGCTCGGTGCCCACAGAGGTCAGAAGAGTATTGGATCCCTGGGAACTGGAGTTACAGATAGTTACAACCTACCATATGGGTGCTGGTAACCGAACTCCTAGTCCTCCACAAGAGCAACAAGTGCTCTTAACCCCTCAGCCATCTCCCCAGCCTTGGGGAGGTTTATAGTCAGGCCTGGTGAAATATCTAACCCTGCACTTGGGATACTGATCTCTGAATTTGAGGCCAGACAAAGGCTGCATAGAGAGATGCTTTCTCAAAAAAGGGAGGACTGCCTCTGGGCAACAGAAGTTTAGATGAATCATTTGTTCATTTCTTTTCCTCTCTGGGATTGTTTTTGAGACAAGGAATCTTATCATCTGTAACCAAATTGAGTTGCAGGTCAGATGAACTGCTGAATAGACTATATTGCTAAGAATAAAAGTGTTTCCTAGCAATTATGGAACAGTTTATTTTTTTAGTTATCTTATTGATTATTTAAATGGTAGGAATCAAGTTTTCCTAAATGTGGCCTGGTTTCAAATAATATATTTCTTATATTACCTGGCACATGATAATTACTTAGCTCAGCAAGAGTGCCCCTGTAGCAGATTAAAGTTACTTATAGTGATAACAACTAGTGTCAATGAGCAGAATGGCTCTCTCTCCAGTTCCTAAAAGTAACTACTGACAAGACCTTGGAAGTCTCATAGTGTCTGTCAGATTCATTGTGTGTTATCTATGTCTGCCACAGAGGCCAGAGAACTGTATCAGATTCCCTGGAGCGGGAGTTAAGGTGTTGGTGGGTTGCTTGTGGTGCTGTGTTACAAACACCAATCCTCTGGAAGAATATTAAGTGCTCTTAACCAGATATTTCTGACTCTGGATTGCTATTTTCTCTTTTCTCTTTGTTTCATTTGTTTGACAGAGTTTCCTGTAGCCCAAGCTGGCCTCCTCCTCCGTAGTAAGCATGAACTTCTCACTTGCCCTCACTGCCTGAGTGCCAGAGCTGATTTATCCTTGATTGATTTGGTGCCAGCATGGGCTTTGGGCATGCTGGAAAATCACACTATCAACATTGCTACCTCTGAGCTATTTATGTGGATTCAATCAATTTAGTAATCTCATATTTGTAGTTCTTGAGTGAGTTTATTTAGTTAGAAAATATCCTAAATATTAAACTAATTCCATGAAAAAACAAACTCAAAACAGCCATGCTGTTGTTACTGACTTTGAAATTGTTTTTTACTATTTCTTTATGCTCCAATGGTCATTTCAAAGACTTGCCTATCCAGTTGCTACTCTCAACAACCTCATTGTAAAAGATCAGATGTTTCCAGATAGAAAGAAAAGGCAAAAGTTTAAGATTAAAATTATTAAAATATTGCTGGATGGTGGTGGCGCATGCTTTTAATCCCAGCACTTGGGAGGCAGAGGCAGGCGATTTCTGAGTTCGAGGCCAGCATGGTCTATAGAGTGAGTTCCAGGACAGCCAGGGCTACACAGAGAAACCCTGTCTCAAAAACCATAAAAAGATAAAGTTTTAAAAAAGGCTGATGTTTCCAAAATGGAAAGGAAAAACAGAAGGCTTGTACAAGTTGTTAGGACTGGAAAAGGTTAAAGGTTAATGTGAAAAATGTGTGTGAAAAATGAGACTTATGCTAAAACAAAGTTCAAAGTGCAAACATCAATTGGTAGAGTTGTCATATGCTATTGATCAAGTTTTTTCTTTTTTTTTTTTTCTGGTTTTTCGAGACAGGGTTTCTCTGTGTGATCCTGGCTGTCCTGGAACTCACTCTGTAGACCAGGCTGGCATCGAACTCAAATCTGCCTGCCTCTGCCTCCCAAGTGCTGGGATTAAAGGCGTGAGGCACCACGCCCGGCAAGTCTTTTTTTCTTAAAGATTTATTTATTATAAGTACACTGTAGCTGTCTTCAGATACTCCAGAAGAGGGAGCCACCATGTGGTTGCTGGGATTTGAACTCAGGACCTCTGGAAGAGCAATCAGTTCTGAGCTAAGCCACCTCTCCAGCCCCTGACCTAGTCTTAATAATGGCTGTGAGCGTTGGCTGCTAAAGCTGTTGGTGACAGTAGTGGGTCTACTGAGTGTGTACACTCCTATCCCACCATCTCTTTGGACCTCAAGCTCTGATTCCCGTTTGCTCAGAGCCCTGAAGTCTGGTGAGGTGGCAGGGGCATTTGCCCCCACCCTCGATGAGCAGCGTTGCCAAGCAGAAGTATGGATATTGGCCGCTGACATCTTTATTGATAGATCAGAAAAAATAACTGGGAACAAAGACCTTCATCAGTAAACACAGATTCCCAATTAAATCAAAACAGAACCACACCTCTACAATGGGGTACTACAGTTTCTTGCCGCTTGCACAGGCTCTGGCCTATTGGATGCCTGTGCTGAGGCAAGAAACACGCGGAGGCCAGGCACGTGGAGGACATGGGCTGTTTGAGGGTATATATAACTAGGAGTGACGGAGACAGAGCTTGGCTGGCTGGCACAGCTGGCTGTGCAACGCTTGTGGGTCTCGCATCTTCCCTGATCTTCGCTTCCCTGAGGCACAGCTGAGAACTACTACTGGTGTCCCTCCGGGTCCCTCCTGCTGACTCGAGCTGAGGCTGAGGCCTGGCTGTCTCCGCTAGGTCATGTCTCCGCTAGGTCATGTCACCACTGAACTGCTGGAGTATCTGTGAAGGGTTTGGGAGTGGATCGAGGGCGGCTCAGCTACGCAGCGTAAGGTGGACCAATACATGTGCGGCGTTACCAAAGAATCCTTCATCACTTTTGTCCATCCATGTGCTTGTTTAGCAGAACACACTCTCTTCTGTGTCTGCTTCAGCCAAACATTCCTTCAGTCTGCCTTAGCCTTTCAAGTGTGTCCACTCCAGCTAAACGTTCCTTCACATGTTTGCCCCAGCAAAACACCATCAAACTGACATTCCAAAGAGCCCTTAAGTTTCCACTTCAACCCTTGCTCTTTTCCCAAAGCCCTGAAATGCCCCGCCCCATAGGATCCCACAGCAAGCCCCTGCACCCGGGACATCAGCATCGGCAGCACTGCAGCTCAGCTCCTCCCTTGCCTCTGTCTTCTTCCTCCTATTTTTTTTTGGTTTTTCGAGACAGGGTTTCTCTGTGTAGTTCCTGCTGTCCTGGAACTCACTCTGTAGACCAAGCTGGCCTCAAACTCAGAAATCCACCTGCCTCTGCCTCCCTAGTGCTGGGATTAAAGGCA